>NW_022258157.1:0-35036 GCF_009602425.1 Actinia tenebrosa
AAAAAAAGTATTTTTTTCGATTTTTGCGGCAAAAGTTTACCTATTTGAACATTGCAGTTGGATTACTAGCTCAAAAATAGATGGTGAGCCTTCAAAATCTTGCTGCCAAAACTTTCGGTCAAATACCAAATAATCATGAAAAAAGTTTTTGAAAACTAGCTGTTTTCTACTTTTAATGAGCAACTGAACATGTCCAAGGTGAGGTTCAAAAAATTTGCTAGGATGCATCTAGTGGTGGTGATGGTGATGGTGATGGTGGTGGTGGTGGTGATGGTGATGGTGATGGTGGTGGTGGTGGTGATGATGATCATGATGATGGTGATGGTGATGGTGGTGGTGATGGTGATGGTGATGGTGATGATAATGAAGGTGATAAAGAGGTTGGTAATGATGATGGTGGTGGTGGTAATGATGTTGATATTGAAGGTGATGGTGATAGTTGTAGTGATGATGATGATGATGAKGAGGAGGAGATGATGATGAAGATGGAGGTGATGTTAATGAATGGTGACTATCGTGATCAAGATTTAGTGCTGGGTCCAGGGGTGGTTCCATGGGTTCCATGGACCAGTGTAAGTATAATAATTTTCTAGTTCCAAATTCCCTAGGAGGAATTTGAACTATTATAAAATTATATTATTTTTATTATATAGATAACTTGATATCTTTCACCAGTGGAAGATACCATATCTTTCACACGTGAAGATATCGCTGTTGACATAGTAACGTATTTTAATAAAGAATTTTTGATCTTTTGTTTTATTTGCAGTCAAACAAGCTCACGCGTTGACCCCTAGAGTCGATTAATAATTTGAATTTTCAAATTTTGATTTCATCATTCAGTTGAAATTTACAACGTTGAAAACAAAGATATGAAAAYTCCAATCAACTTTAAGTTCAATATACGACATTTTGATTGGTTAATCAGTTCTAACACCGGAAAGCCAAGAAAACATGGAGGCCAGAAATAGTCTTGGCCGTGTTTATGTGCCGGGAAAGCCTTTACCTGATATTATTCGACAGGAAGTTGTTCATCTCAGCAATAGCAGATTGTCCAATAAAGCAATTTYGCAACAACTGAAAATTTCTAGTTGGGGAGTCCAGAAAATACTTCAACATTATCAACAACATGGAACTGTGTCTCCATTTTGCTCAAGGCGGGAGCGTTCCCTACAAAATTATTGATGATAACCTCCAAGTAATTGAGGCATGGAAATTACAAAACCTAGTGTGTATGCTTATGAAATAAGAGAGCGACTTCTGCTCGAAGGTATTTGTAATTTAAATGATTTACCTTCTTCATCACGAGTCGAATAATGAACTGAATTTTCATTTGAATATTGCAATATTGCATTATTCCGGTTCGTACGTATAAAAGGAATAATTAACTAATGATTTCATTAATCAAATCAAGGGGTCAACGCTTGAGCTTGTTTGACTGTAAGTTTTATCAATGTCTATATAATAAACAAAACATTACATGGCTGCTTGGAGATACAAATATTATCTTCTCGTGTTCAATTAAGATATCTCATGAATGAGCGCGCTCACTCGTGAGATATCAATTGAACACTCGAAGATAAAATTTGTATTTCCGCTCGCCCATGTAATATCCTCTATATGTTATATGAAACTGTCTAGCAGCTTAACAGTAGCTAGACTAGATAGTTTTCTAGCAGCTACTAAAATAAGATTTAGCACTTAATCAAAATTATTAACAGAGATTTGTCTGCTACAAAGTGGGGCTATCAGTCGATTACTGACAGCGCCCAGTTACTTAATATTCAGTAAGATTGTGACAAGCACCTCCCAATCGTTACTAAAGCTAATCTTAGAAATATAGTCTTAAATCCTTTCTCTGTTTCTTTCTATCTACCGAAACATCAATCAGCATTTACTGACTTTACATTATCGTTGATATTTCTGTTTCCCAAACATGATTTGGAAGACATAATCTTGTTATTTCCTGATTCCTATCTTGCTTTTCCTAAGCTCCTTTTTCGGCCATCCAATCTTAATGCTTTTTCACAGACTCTCTGGTGTTCACTAACGTATTTTCTCTTATGAATGAATTTATTTCAATAATTCCTTCTTTACAGGTTGTTATTGTGTTGATGTGTAAGTGACAATGGTGATGCTGATAGTGTTGATAGTGTTGTCAATAATGATGATTCTTATAGTGTTCCTTTTTTTTTTAATCAGGAAACTTTCAAAAAGAATCAAGAATCTAAGAGAAAACTTCCACAGGCGAGACATCCACCAGGTAACATACCTACCCAAGTAAGAGAAGGCAAAATATCAACTCAGAACTTAACAGAACTGTTTCAAAAACAAATGAACTCACCAAAAGAATGGACAACTGAAAAAATATCAGGTCACTATAAACTAGATCAAAAAGATGTGGAGTTGTTATTGAAGTATTTCAGTGGATATGCTGTAGTGGAAAGAYGGGAATTACCCAGGCCATTAGATAAAGTGGCATTTATAGAGTAAAAAGACTAAAAATAGTCCGAGTATAGTTGAGTTCTTTGTTGTATAGGGTAGCCTAGTTTAATATTATGAGATGGTTTATGGAATTGTAATATATTAGTATTGTGTAGCATAGTTTCTGTAGTGTAGTTCAGTATATCTAGCACTGATGAGAACAGGTAGCTCCCCACCCCTCTCCCCTAAAGTATGTTATCAATCTTGACCCCATCCCTTAGAAATTCAAATCCCCCTCTGTGGGGGAGGTATGGATATTTTCTGGAACTACACAATATACCCTCCTCAGACCTTCCCCACCCCTTGGAAATTCCAATCCCCCTCTGTGGGGCAGCTATGGATATTTTCTTGTACTACATAATATACTCTCCTCAGACCCTCCCCACCCYTTGGAAATTCCAATCCCCCTCTGTGGGGCAGCTATGGATATTTTCTTGTACTACATAATATACCCTCCTCAGACCCTCCCCTTGGAAATTCAAATCCCCTTCTGTGGGGGAGGTATGCAGTTGATTCCGACGAAGGACTAGCGTCCGAAACGTCAGTAAGTTTTTTCATCTTTTCACGGTGTATAATTTACCTTTTCATCATACCTATGCAGTAGGCAGTTACCCTATGCTAAATACTTGAATCTGTGAGTCGGCTATGCCCTGACTTGTTGCAGACCACAGGTTGCTTAAGGTTTCATAAAAATGTAATTTAGCATTTGAGCTTAATAAACAAGCTAGCACAGATTTCTGAGCAAAAAAGGAAACGAAATCTCTTTAATTTGTTTTTTATAATGTTCCAATTTGCTTGCTTGGCAAAGAATTATCTGATTGGCAAGCATCGCAAATCCTCGTTTCCCATTGAGTGGCCCATCCTAGCAGGCATTACTTTACAAAAGTTCACACTAAAAAATTGCTTCAAATCTCTCGACATTGCAAGTGTAACGTTTCATTTCTTGACGACTTATCTTTAAATTATCTTTACGACTTCTTGGCAGTATAGGAGCATATTTTAAACTGTTGCCAAATTTCTGGCTTATCTTTCTTGTCTAAATTCGTAAATCCAAATTCGTAAAATTTTTCTACGTGATTATGATTGAAACTTTAATGTACTTTTCAACGTATAAAGTAAGTTTCAAAAAGCTTTTGTTTGGAATTGTAATATAATGAAATATGGTCAAAAACCACAGTCAAAATAACGCATTAGATATCTGGAAAAGTATCGATATTTTTGGGGGCAGATTAACAGGAATTCGGAATGCTTGCCTTGTCAAGGCTTTATCAAGTATCTATCTCTTTGTATTCCTGGAATTTAGTCACATTTGGTTAGATTAAATTGAAGCATCGCCGGTTTTTCTCATTAAGAGATTTTTTCATGGAGTTTTGAATTTTTGGAGTGTTTTAGGGATTAGAATTGGCATGAGCTGTCAACATATCTCTGTCAAACGTGGACGCGTTGATTCAGGTCTGCGATAATTTCAAATTGTTTATTAAAGACCTTGAGTAAATTATTCGAGGTCGAAGCTTTGGTTCACGACCACTGCTAGTTTCAACCGAAGATCGCTTGTGAGAGTTTAGTGTTCGATTTGTGGAGGTTTTGTATTACACTCAGTTTTAAAATTGAAGAATTTAAGCCTGTTTTAAACAGGTTAAGTTAACCTGATAAACCTGTATCATACGACCTCTCTCGGTGGTCGGGTTTTAGAGGCTTTTATATCAAGCCGAACTTAAGCTAAACAATACAGACCTCTTTTATACGACCGCAAATAATTGTCATATATAAGCATGATACATACTTCTTGATGGTCGTGATGGTCGCCTTAGAAAGGTGTTGTAGGTGTTGTGTTGTTTGATCGTCTTTAAGAAAAGGCGAATATCAAATTAGCTACGACCTTGGTGTGTGTCGGAAGAGACAAAGAAGGAAGGAAAGGGAAAAAGCTAAAGGGGAAAGGACGAAGGGATAAAGAATCTGCAAAATGAGGGAAAGAGAATGAATGAATGAACGAATGAATGAAAATAATACTTAATTTTTTAAAATTAAAAAGAGAGAAAGGAGATGAAGAGAGAGAGAGAAAGAAAGAAAGAATGAATGAATGAATGAATGAATGAATGAATGAATGAAAGAAAGAAAAAAATGAAAGAAAGAAAGAAAGAAAGAATGAATGAATGAAAGAAAGAAAGAGAGAAAGACAAAGACTATAAACTAAACGCGATTCTGTAAAACTCCTTTCAATCCACCTTTTATTGACACAAACAAGTCTAGAATTCCAGGACTTTTTGTCATCTACAAACTTATATATTTATAAGTGGCTGTTCAGCTTATCTTCTTGCGAGCAGTAGTGTGACGGGGTCTTGCGATAACCACACAAACTCAAGTGCTTCTAGCCAGACTGCACGCGCGGCCAAAGTCCTCGTAAAAATGAAACTTAAGCGAACTTATCTATTTTTAGAGAATATCTAACGCCCCCTTCATTGTTAATCTTTACTAATATCTCAGATTAGTACTTAGGCGAACAGGTAATGACGATATATATATGAATATCGAGTCAATAAAGTCAAGGTTGATAGATCGATATGCAAGATTGTSCTCGTGTGACGCTCTTGAGTTGAAAGTTCACGCAGGAGAATTATTAGCGTTTCGGGCTTTCTGCGTCAGTTAACGAAACTCATTCTTTAGCTGTGAAAAAAATACGATAAATATGGATTCAGTTATAGAAAACAAGACTTGGACAATCAATAATGAACTTCTATTAGCCTGTGTAGCGGCCCTCTGGTTTCTCGCAAAGGAATGTTGTTGAAATGTTTCTCTCTGTTTTTTCTCCGATTCATAAATCCGTAAGRAGTTAAACTCAGCAAAAATTGAAGTTCTTAAATCAACAAAAGGCATTTTTATAGCGCTTCTATTTCTTTTCAAAACTTTAACGTCCTTTGACTAGTCTTCTATCTGTTCAATATTATTACTTTAGAGCTTCGACAGCACTAACAACCTTCGTATAACACTTGAACGACAAGACCCTTCGTCTAAGATAGGTAGATCTTTACCTTCCTTATCTTTCAGCACAGCAATCATCCCTTACATTCCTGGTCGTTAATTTGCAGTATTAGCTCGACTACCGTCACCGAGTCTCGCTTATTTACGTGAGTTGAATCTTAGCATTTCCGTAAATGATATTACAGCGATGGTTTTGGGCAATTTGAAGGTCAAGTTAGAGCGTTCCTTGAGATTTTTAATAAAGTACTTTGAGTGAAACAGCACAGTCTTTGATTTCTTAAATCTTCATAAACAACCCGACTTTTTGAAAGCTACTTTTCGGGAGTGGACGAGGAATAATACATTATTTTTGCCTTGAATTAGAAATTGTTTTTACTTGATATTGTATTACAAACATTTTGAGATGAAAAATGACTTAAAGATAACATATTTTGAAGGTTTAAAACGATTTTAAAAACAAAACTTATTGCTTATATTGCCGATATGAAAACGTTTCCATTCATGAAAAAAAAAAAATCTTTCAAAATTCCTTATTTATTTCAGCTTGTTAATATTTTTTTGCTTTTCTGCTTATTCATTTGGACCAAAATTTGCAAATAAATGCGAGTTTTCCCATACTCCGTGTATCTATTTACTTACAGGAAGTACAGTGAACTCGTGGGCGCGATAAAGAAGTTATTTCCTGTCCTACTGAGCTGAGCTTTTCAAAACCTTTTTTCCTAGATTTTTATCTTGTGGGAAATATTGTTTGGAAGTAAATAAATCTGTTTTATTTCCCTTTTCGTCTACTCAATATATGCTGACATAATTTTTCTACAACTGGAATAATTTTGGTCAGAAAAAAAGTTAAAATAAAATCAAAGTATATGAATATGAATACGCTTCAGATTTTCAACTTTTTTTCAAGAAATTTTTTTTGTTTGTTTGAGCTGTGTCCACTCACACAAAACTGTTAAACAAAGAAATTATGCTCTGAAAACAAATAACWCATGGTCTAAAATAGGAAAACAATATGCTCAAGGTGGAGGTATATTGGCAACAAAACCCAAAAGAAAACCCAAAAAATCTTTCCATATTCATAAGTAATAGATTGTTTTATTTTACATTCTCTTGMAAGTACTTGTAAAAATATTACCTACAACAACTGCAGTCCTTCATGGACTTATTTCAACTACATTAACTTGAATATCCTTGGATTTTATTTACAATATTACTATGACAAAAATAATATCTTTGTGTAACTGTCCTTTAGCCAAAATGCCGATAAACTCAATAGAGTACTTTCCTTTCTCTGTTTTTTCATATACAATAAAAATTGTCATTATAGCTATTTCTTCAAATCTATAAAMAATGTTATTAAGCATTCTAAAATTTATACACAATCTTATGTATAGAAAAAAGTAATTCTTGGATTTATGTGTTACCAACAAAATTTGATACAAAACTAGTGCGGTTCTAAAAGTATAAGTTAATATGAATTACTTTGACATTTCTTTGTAAAAAAACGAGGAGCTTTATCAAGAAATTCCTGAAATGAAACTAAATAACTATAAATGSATTTTCTGTTCACTCTATATTTTACTACAATTTTATGTTTTAATATGARTATTGACCTTTGAATTTTGTTTTCTTGTGAACTTCATATTTWAAAAAATGTTGAGCTTTGACAAACTTTTAAAATGAAGAGAAAAACGAATGAAGATTGTTGACAAGGAGCAGAAACTGGTTCATAATATAAATTAGAGAGAACATATAAAATAGTAATGTCAAGCAAATTCTAATATTTTGAAAGAGTTAGAGAAATTTCTTGATTTTTAGGGTATAATTTCAAAATATTTTCCTTATTGTTGTTTCTCTCTCTTCCACTTTTAATGGAGGATTCATATTGTAGAATTAGGTCAATCCAAGATGAGGGTAGATAAAAAGTCTGTGTAAAAAAATTTAAAAAAATTTAGGGGTCAACAAAGCATTTAATGCTACTGGCAAATCTTGAAGCCAGGATACAAATTCTCGAATTTTGCTTTTATTTGAGCCTTTTTGCTCTTGGAATGACCTATTTCCAATCAGTGACAGCTATTTTTTTCATGTGGCAACAAGAGAGAACTTTATGACCTAGACTTTGTGATTCACTGCACATCGATTTACTATACATAAACTGGGGCTTTATCACTCTCTTCACTAGTGTCCTCTGAAGGATGCCAGGTAAAAGTATTTGAATGTCCAGCATCATCGAAAAACCTCCTGAATGTAAACTCAAAGAACGCATGTTCYGATCTCCTGTTACTCTTGTCTGGGACAAGCAAGTCAGGGCTGACTTCCCCTCCGCTGTCTCGCACCCGTTCTGGGTCCACAGGGTCAAAGTTTGATGTGTCTGTCGGGTATCTAATTGGGGGTATGTAAGGTGCCTGGACTCGTTTAGAGAGGTAGTCCCAGTCGACGCACGCAAAGAAGGGGTGGTCTTTAATCTCATAGGCTCCTCCTGATCCTAGCCTTCTCTCTGCACTTGTACACAGTCGGAAAATAAGGTCTTCTGCTTCAGGTGACAGTCCTGCTTGTCTAGGAATGTGGAGGTTTCTCTCCCAGTTGATGACCTGAAAATATGAATAACATGTTAGGAATAACATTAACAATGTTCGTATCACAATAGATATAATGTGATAACATATTTTGCATGCTTCAAGGTGAAAATGACTTCCTCTGATAAAGTGATGGAGATAATTTCTAGGTCAATAAATCAGGGTATCATTTTAGTTGATAACTATATTAATGTAGAAGAATGTGCATGGTTTCCCATGTAAGTTTTTTCTGGTTTTGAGTAAAAATATTTTTTTTATTTAGGATTTTTTATTTTATTTTATTTTATTTTATTTTTTTATTCCATTAGGATTTTTTTTTTTCAATTCAAGGCTTAAGGAGACAGTTCCCACTGTGAGTCTAGAAAATAAGGGGAGCATTTTAGGACTAATCCTTTAAGACGTGCAAGAAAGGAATGCAGCCTACTACCGGGAATTATTGGTAACGTTACAGTTTATTGGAGGCAATAGCTCCACATGCACTTTAGAAGAGCAAATATTCTACAGTAAATGTATTTAGGAAAGAGWAAAAGGTTCACAAATAGGCCAAAATTGGTCATATAATTTATKCCAAAATAATTGACATCACTCCATCAACTGACTCCAAAACGGGCCAGAAACTTAAATCAAACTCATTTCTTGGTGTACTTTTCAAATTCAAAACATGAGTTCTTAATTTGAGGAGCCCCCAGGGCCGTAACCAGGGGGGAGCACAGGGTGCACRWGCACCCCCCATAAAAGCTTAAGGTCCGCTCATCCATCTCCTTTTTTTTTTTTTGGTTCTGCTTTCTTTCGGTTACCTTTTTTTTTTGGTTCTGCTTTCTTAAAAGAAACTACCAATGGTCTGATTTTATTCRATGTGCACCCTCCCTGTTAAATGTTTTGGTTACGGCCCTCAAGAGTAAAGATGGTTCTAGTAATTTWAAGAAAATTTGCATCTCTGAGTACAGCAGGGGCCGCGGAGCACCCTAGTTAATTAGTTAATTAGTTAATTTATACAATAATATTAGCTTTTTTATTAATATTTTTATGATTTTGGATAAAAAACTAAGCAATAATTCTAAAACTTCACTAAACATCAAGTGCTTACTATTAATAATATTAATAATTAGAGTGCAAATAATTAATCCGTGAAACACCAATTACTAAATAGTACAAAATAGTACTAATTAAACAATAGAAAACAAGGAAATTTGCATGAAATTGTGCTATTTAGTATTACTAAAGCTTCACGGTTATATTATTTGCACTCTATTATTTAATAAATAGTAATAATTGAACATACCTTAAGTTGTGTCTCAGCAGGTGTAGGGGCTAAGAACGGCGGCTGTCCCACCAACATTTCATAGAGTATGACTCCAACTGACCACCAATCACAGTCCTTGGTATACCCTGWACGCGACAGCACTTCAGGTGCAATGTAGTTAGGTGTGCCGACCAGGGAATGCGCCTGGCAACGCATGTGCTTTCGGAAGTGCCTTCGTTCTAGAGGCTTCATTTCATTGTACGGTTTATCTACACAAATATCTCCRCATCGACAGTGTGCTTTGATTGCCTCCCATTCACGTTCGTCCGGTTCGACACTGTCTTGCCTTGCATGCTGGGCTTTTTGGTAGTACTTGGAGTCGTGGGTCCATCGAAACCCGGTACAAAGTCCAAAATCTGTCAATTTGATATGACCGTCTTTGTCGATTAAGATATTGTCYGGTTTAATGTCTCTGTGCCCGAATCCCATCTTATGTACAGACTGGATAGCCAATACTAATTCTGCTATATAAAATCTGGCATAATCCTCAGGGAATATGCCGAACTTGATTAAAAGACTCATTAGGTCACCCCCTGGGATGTAGTCCATTACGAAGTACAGAAACTCCTGGTCCTGGAACGAATAATATAACTTAACAAACCACTCATTATCAGCTTCTGCTAGAATGTCTCTTTCAGCTTTGACATGAGCTGCTTGGTTTCTTCTCAACACGTCAGTTTTCCGTAGAATCTTCATCGCAAATAGCATCGKAGTGTCTTTTTTCCGCACTAGCCACACTTCTCCAAATGCCCCAATACCAATCATCTTAAGTTTCTCAAACATATTAATTCCCATTTTTGTCCGTTTTAATCTTATGTARTTTGTTTCCTTTTGCTTGAGGATCTCTCGCATTTGTGACTGAGCTTCCTCTGATAGTCCAACTTTTGCCATCTCGGCCTCAAGCTGGGCTCGTCTTTGAGCTCTCTCCTCACGTGATTTCATGACATTCTCAACATGTTGCTCCATGAAGAACTTGAATGCCTCTGGGGTATAATTTTTGATTTTTCCTTTACAAGCCTCTAACTTTTCTCTCGAAGATTGAACAGAATTTTCCTCTGACGAAAAAAAACTTGCATAATCATCATCTAGGTCCATAGATTCCTGATAACTATGCATCCTTTCATCCGTCCTTACTTTAAACGTATCAAAATTATAATTGATTACAGCTCCTCCCATGTTCTGTATTGTCGTGGCAACCATGGGAGTCTCCATAGCACTGTACGAGGAATCYGAAAAAGGAGAAGGGGGACCAGAGTCATAAACAGTGCTAGCATAAGGTTGCTCGTCGCTCATTGAAGAATTTGAAGACGCCTCAGTGTTCCAGGAATGTCGCCAGTTTTCATTATTTTTTGGTGACGATAAATAGGATTGACTTGATACACTAGATAATGATGAGCAACCAAGAGTTGAGGCGGTGTCAGAACCAATCCCTGAAGTCCCGGATGATGGTCGCTGAGCAACAGGAGCATAAGGCGGTGGCTGCGATTTAGGATCAAATGACTGTACAAAGTATGGAATATTGTTYTCAGCTTGCAGTGGCAAGCCAATTTGCGGCACACATTGATTATGGGTTTTGAACACTGGTGAATGTCGGCACTGGTGTGTCTGAGAATCACCTGAGCCTTCGCGGCTTCCATGGCTATTATGTGCCCGTCTTGTCTGTAGGTTTCGCAAGGTCTGAGGCGACATTTGAGGGGGTGGATTACCAGACGGCGGTGAAGGAACATTGGCGTGAACTTGAACATGGAAGGACATGGGACTGGCTGTGTTTCTGTTTCCTCCTGCAGAAGAAGCGTAGGTCTTACTTGGTGGATATACTTCATTTCTATTTGTACTGGTGCTCAAGTTAACTTGTGCTGTTACTTGGAATTGAGGTTGGGGCAGTGCTGATCCCGCATGCGAATGAGGGGGGAGATTTTGGGGTGGGAGTCCTTGTTGAGGTGCGTATTGAGAGACTGGTGGTTGATTTTGAGGGGGTGCTGGTTTCCATCCCATTAACATTCTAGGATTCACTCCTGATTGTCTACCTTGACTAGACGTTGCTAAAGACTGYGGCACACTGGAGTACCGTTGCTGCATCCCTGGGCTATCTTTCTTAGACACCTCCCACTTCACGCATGGCACTTCCAATGAAGTAGTTACAGGCGAAGATGTACGAGGAGTTGTTAAATTTCCAGAGAAATGTTCTCGTGTTAAAGGTGACTCTGGTCTCTTGGGTATATTAAGTGCCTCTTGCGATCCTATCCATGAATTCCTATGGATCGCATTATAAGGTGGCGGCGATTTCATTTTGGCCTGAGGGTACAATGTACCAACAGGAGAGGCATGGGATGCCAGGTGATCCTTGGTTTGAGCATGGCTTCCCATGTTTGTAAGAATGTCTATCGCTGACTCAACACTTTGACTTGAAGTCTCTCTCAGTGCGAAAGCRGCACTATCCTGTAAATAAATTAAAAACACGATTTATACTGCAATTCTCAATATTTGTTCTTGTTCTGAAATTGGTTTCTTGCAGCTATCACTGAGTCAAAAATAAGAAAGCTATCGACTGATTATTTTTAATTGACAGCAGTGAAAAAACAAATTTCAGAATAAAGCTGGCATTACAGTTAAGTTCACAGAATATCGAAGGCCGCATAAATGACTCTACTTCTYTTTGTTTATTTATACCCTCACGACACATACATCAACAGAGTTCCCAGCACATCTGTAGCATAACTTGCTATCATATGGATATTCCAATGCTGAAATCCTTCTACAGACAGTAATAAGATAGACATCGTCGCGAATTTAGTCACTCATCACCGATTCACAGTAAAAGTCCAAAAATTCAACACGACATAGCAGCAGTTATTAGATTGTTCYAGATCAAATGAGCCTCAAGTATTTGACCTAATTAGCCGCTCCGCAAGATCGAGGTCTTCACAAAAATTCAAACTACTTGAAGATATTTCTAGCTCGTGTGTTTGAACCTTGAATTCTATAACAGCCCTTCAGAAAACGAAAGCGCAGTTGATCCGAATAGATCGATGGATAGRGACATTTTCAAGTAAATCTCTGCTGCGCTTGTACGAAAAACACTTTCAAGGCGAATAAAATAAATTTATTTGAAATCTCGCGTAAAAAATCTTTAGTCACAGTGCTTAGTTTAAAAGAAATATATTTTAAGCAAATATAGTCGGAATTTGCGAGCTCTAAAGAGAGTCCCGTTCGATGTTTGAATCAAAGTCTTTTTGATGAACTGGAATTTGTAATGAAAAATCTCCAGTAACWCGAAAGGAAACCAAAGTATGCTTGCACTTTCCTGGAACATAATTCAAGTTCCTTTACGGAGTAAAAAACCGTCAAGAAATAGTTTAGATAAGGATTACAAACCTCTAAATATAACCAACACCGTTCTCTACGTTATTACTGTAGGCAGTAAATTAAAGGGTTCAAATTAAATCATAGTTTTGGAAATTATCTATAATTGATTTATATAACAAGCTAAAAATATTCAATGGAGATTTAAAAACAATGTTTTCATTGGATGGAAATTATAAATTTAACAAGATTTTTAATGCTTTGGAAATGAGAAAAGAAAGCAAAAGTTGAACTAACCTCATCGTAGCCAATCGCGACCAGTTGCTTTAGGAATTGTCTACTTATACCGTCCGAATATGAAACAGTCGACTCTGAACACGATGAATATCCAGATTCAGAAGCCGCATACGGTTCTAAACTGCTTCGTATTTTAGCAAGAGTTTCAGCGTGTCCACTTCCACTAAATCTACGATTCTGTAGAGGATATCTTGAGTTTGGCATTCCCGGAGAAACAGCGTTGTCCGATGTTGGAGCACCAGTAGTACGGACGTCAGTAGCTGGAATASCATTCTTGGAATCTTGTGGTTGCCGTTTTAAATGTATTAAACTCTCTCGAATTTCACGCAGCATCTGCTGGCTGTTCATAACCAATGTTGGTGGCCTTTTCTTAACATCATCTTCTGCCATTTTCTTGTGATGTGTCAGAGACCAGAGAAATCGTAGCACAACACGACAGACAATGAAATAACAGCCTAAAAATTAAGGCTTAATATTCGCTTTGATCCCTTGCTTCCTTCCGAATGATCGGCCTAGAAGTCTGTTCCGTATTTTCGACTAAAGCCGGTGAGAATAAATGCCATTGTAGCCGCGATTCCAACTTCGAAGTAAGAATGTTGGGGACAATTTCTGCCCGAACAAGATATCAACAGCTCTTGTGAATAATTTTCGAAGCAAAATCTTCGATTTTCATTCCAAATCGATGCGATCTTACCGGCAGAAACTCGATGGACGCCAGTTCAGTTTATTAGGTGAGAAACCGCTTGAAAAATGGTTGGGATTCCTAACCACAACGTCGTGAACTTATTTCAATCTTTACGGGCAAAATCAGACACATTGCCAGAGAAAACAACAACTTTTGTGCACTTGAATGGTTTTAACTCAACAATGGATCATAGTTATTCTCCAGCGTACGACTCTATCCTGAAATCTCCAGCTGCTTCCTACAAAATGAGTCAAATTAGAGGGAATTGAGTCAGGCAAAGAAGACTTTTGTGTTCGAATGTGCAAAATTATAGCTCACATACTTTGCCTGCCCTCGAACATTGAAATAAGATAATTGACACATAGCAAACGTTCCAAGCAATCCCCGCACTCTGATTGGCTGAAACCCTCGTCTCTGCGTCATAACAACCTCATTTAGGGTCAGCGGTGACTTTATAAGGGTTCACCGTAAATGTTCAAAATGCGATAAAGTAGCATTCTATATCGATAAATATCCTGGAAAACCAATACTATCTCAATAAAAAATCAAAAAATAGAATTGCATCAGTGAATATATTGTTCTTCTAAATTTAACGTGATGGATATTATCTGGTGCCTGAGCATACGGAATCCATTATTTTAGGACGCCATATGACCAAAAAAGCCTCCAAAATACGAATTACTCAAGCGTAAACATCCACAACATTGTCTAAATATGCTCACGTATTTTTATTTTCGCAGTCAATATGCCTAAGACTAACAAACATGGACAGGACTACAGTTAATATACATGCTTTTGCTTWAAAATGTATTCCCTTTCCCCCAGAGGTTCTGCTAATGAGTTGAGACATTTTGGGCTCAAAACGGAAGAGGTAAAATTTGTTGTAATTCTTTAGCGATGACCAGACGTCCATTTTCGATCCTCGTGTAGCGTGACCTATCTTACTTTTTCTAGGTTCCGCAAAAGACGATAGTAAGTGATTCTTTAGTTCGCATATAAGTTCCTGAGCTGGTGAAAGTTATTTTAGGGAACGCCAGCGAAATCCAATATAGTYGTATTGTCTGGAGATAACAGACTTACATTTTTTCTGAAAATTATCCAATTATTTGCAAAAAGGCGAACCACTCTTTTTTTTCTAACTATCCGATATTTTTTTACACAATTTTTATCTGATATTCTTGAAGTGATGAATATCCGACCACCCCCCCCCCCCCTCCATCCCCATGAATCGAATATAGTCCAGTAAAGAAAACTCAMATTCTTATTAATTGATATTTTGGACTGTTCGTGTTCAAAAATGTTTTTCAATGTTTATTTTCATACGAAACTGCTCAAGATTTTCCCGCCGTTTTTCACTTTCCAAAATTGTTTACGTTATCCGTCTCATTAGCATAAAGTAAACATATTTTATCATCGTCATCAACATCAGCATCTGCTTATTTACAGCTGTGAACTTCCTAGACCACGCTTTCAAAAAACAAGAGCAGTTAAATTCTCTTAATGAATGATTTGGAAAAAATTTTCTAAGGGCATTTTTTGCACGTGGAGAATAGCCGGTAGTCGACACTTTAGTATAYTGAGTAGTGGTAGTGCAGAACGACTAGACACTTAAAAAAAGCCAATAAATCCGAGTTTATTTGTCTGTGCTGTAGTTTCGTTTATTCTTTTGGCCTTCACCCTGGACAACTTGTTTACGCGAGAGGAAGCTCTCTCTGGTGACTTATCTTACAAATATGATACCAACATTTACTTATTTACGTACTTCCTTTTTCTTGCTCACTTGGTTTGACAAATATTTACAGCTATGAGTTTCCTAGACCACGCTTTCAAACACAAGGGTAGTTAAATTTTCTCTTTATGACTAAGAAAAACTTTTTTCTCAGAGCATTTTTGCTTTTAATGCACGTGGAGAATGGGAGTCGACGTCTCCAATTCTTATTTCAGCTTGTCCGGGGATTGACTGAGTCCTAGCAGGGGGGGGGGGGGGGGGGGGGGGGGGGAGAAGTCTGTCGCAATTCTTCGTTCAGCTCACGCTTCCAGGAAAGAAAAAAATAATTCTGGGAACGTGAAATGAGCGACAGAATTTTACCCTTAGGTTCCCGAGGATGCCTAAARCCTTCAAAAATGCATCAACAATATTATAAGATTGTTCATGCTGCGCTTAGCACTCATGAACTCCTTAACAATTTATAACTGCCTTGAAATAGCTAATATTTATACCTATTTATTATGGAGTAATACTTTTTATGAGTATTGGTTCTTTACTGAATTTTTTTACTGCATTGTGATTTGAAAYTTTTTCTTAAGGTTGGCAACATGGAAATCGAAAGAAGACAATATCAAAACTAAAAAAAAAAATCTTTTCCCCACATAAACCAAGGCATTAACTTCTTAATATTCACATTTTATATTTCTGGGTTTTTTCGTTTTGCACATATTTTAACCTCCAAGCGTGAGGTCAAGAATCTTTGAGAAWGAAAAAGGCACCGCTTTTAACACAATTAACTCATAAAAAAGACCAAATATTTTGGTAAAGAAGTGTAAATATCTCTTGAAGTGTCAGATTTTTTGTCTATATTACAGACAACACAAAATTTTGCTCCGACTATTGTTCTTTGCACATTCTAACGGATCTAGCGAATGTCTCTCAGATTTTTGCAAGTCTTAACTCATAACTCCGTTCATTCAATGCTTTAATCCTGCAAAATTTTTCGCATTACCTCATCAGAAGAGCTCGACCTTYTCTACTTGAGCAAAATCCAGGTCCCGCAAAACACCTCTTGTAAGAACCACCCCTATAAGAAGACAATAACATGCACGTGGCCAAGTACTCGTCTAACCCGACAAATATCTGAAATTATTCCAAGAAATCCTACACCTTAGCTTCATGTGCAGCCTCTTATAGGATTTCTTTACCCTGTTTTGCTCTAGGAATTTTTATTTCTTAGGCCCATTCTGAGATTCAGGGTTAAACTTCCGATTCATTTTTGACGTGAACGATGCTATTAACCGATAGAAAAGCGTATTAAAGGGTAGGAAAATCTTCGAAGTTTGAGATGATTATGCTTTAACCGATTACATATGACTTYATTACTTTACAAATCTTTCTCAAAGTATCCCAAAAATATCAAAGTTACCCGCGTGGATAGGCTAAAAATACTCCTTAACGGCTTGAATATCGATTTCTTGACCGCTGAGTTTAGCTAAAATTGGCTATCATTTGCAAGCTTCGAATACCAACTCACAGCAGTACACTTGTGACTAAAATAAAAGACAGTGTACTAAAATTAAATTGATTAAATAATTGTGTATTGAAAACCTATATTAATGTTAGCAAAAATGTCCCTCGTAACAGGTCGGTCTGTTGCCTTAAGGCGCGAATATACGGAGCAATTTTCTCTGCAACATGCTTGGAACAACGTTGAGACACAAATAAGTTGCAAGAGTGGTCACACGGTGAAACGGAGACGCGATCATTGCCAAAAGTAGAAAGGAATGCTACTTTTCGCAACGAATTCTGCAGCTTGTCTCAACATTTTTTAAATCGTTAAATTGTTTACTTGCGCTGTAGGTTACATGGTGCAATGCTCCATGCAACGCCGTTGCTACACAAGTTGCAGAGAAAATTGCTCCGTGTAATCGCACTTAAGTCTTGTTTCTTTTTCTTTTCCGGGATAAAGACTAAGCTGGGTTTTAGATAAAACGAGCCGACTTATCGTAAGACTGTAAGGACTCAATCATGCAAATCTATTCCCAAGGACAAATRCTTAGRCTCGACAAGCCAGATAATGCATTTGGATAAGTTTGTCCGGCAGAGTCTTAAATGTCGGCCCTCGATAAGCACTCGAACGAAGTTAGACGATAAGCTTAAGCGTGTTTGCATCGAACTCCAGACAACAGCCGATTTAGTTTTGGATCTGATTTGTTATATTGTACTAAAGATTAGGGYTTACCCCCGAGGGCTCTCGTGACTCGATGATTCAAGTTTCAAATATTTGGGTAAGCCCCGTCGATCAGATTGATTGTAAATATTGATAGCCAGAGTTCATTGACTGACATGGTAATCAATACTGCTGAGCGCATGGTCACACCACGAGACCGGCTTTACGCGTAAGGAAATCTAGGAGTTCGCGAACAACAATTTCAAGGGGTGTTACTTATCCTAGCTAAGTATCTATTACTGGTCGTTTCTCATTTGTCGTTAAAATCCTATTCGACTATGATAGTATATCTTTAAGGAAAATAAGAAGATCAATTGAATAAACATGAGRTCTGAGAGTGAAAAAATACTTTTGTAAAAGGGCTGCAATATCGAGCGTCAGACCACATGACTGCGATGGTTTGGAGTCCCCTTAAACCATCTTTTACTCTTCGCGCAAAAAAATACTTGGCTATACCACTTGGCTAGACTTCAGTGAGCCAAGTAAGGGCAACAAAGGCAATACAAATGATAGCTCAGATATTTACGTCAAAAATAAGATAATTTTCGTGTTTTTCCACCCGATGTTTTTGTGTTTTTTTGTGTTTTTTTTTGTAAAGAATTGTGTCTTTGGTTTTTTGCATGCTTTCCTGACTGTAGTACCTCAACTAACCTAAGCTGTTGTCATGCTGTTCCATAACATGCTATATATTGTTTAGTGCTGATGATGATGAAGACGACGACGATGATGATGCATGATATTCTGATCCATACGAATTATTAATCAATAATTTAAACGTCATAGCATAGCATACCTTACCTTTGATAAAAAAATAACAGTATTCCAGAAAACGAGCTTGGGCAGCTTGAAATTCTTGAATCTTCGTTCCACTGACGATCTTGCCAACTYAGTTCACCATCAATAGCTTTTGCTCAACTACAACTGATGCTTTTCATTCTTCCGATTGAATTTTGAAGCTTATATTTTATTGAAAAAATATATCTAAAACTTCACATTTTAACTATTAATTTTTTTTATATCAAGTTTAAATTGGCTTCCGTCGTGTTTTTCTATGTATGTCTCATAGGCTTCTGCCGGAGCAAGCTGAAACAATGCKGAATCGCTGGATTGACTATCTACTCCGCAAAATCAGTGTAGCGATTCAAGACACACCACCAGCCAAGGTCACTCTTGACATCAGGGATTACTAACTTTACTTTTATATTTCCGTGGGTGTAAGTTTTCTTTCTTTGAATGAGAGTACGTACGTCCTTAAAAGGAAGTAGAGTTTGCTTGAAATTGTTATCTCCAACAAACCACACCTTTTAGACAAAACYACACAAACGAACTGAACACTGTACGGGAGAGTATCGTGTTTCAGAAAGAAATCTTTTGAAAATGCTTGAATTTAAATATGGAAAATTTTGTGTACTTTAAAAGGACAGAAGGAAGGTATATAACCTGCGTATTGCAGCCCGACTCGTTAGTAACACTCTGGTTTACCACAGTTTATCGTTTGGCTGCTCTCGGAGGAAGACTGTTTTTTGTTCATAGTGCTCGAAGATTTTATAAGCTTTTCTCAGGTGTTTTTGTAAAACAAAAGATATGATTTTCGAAAAGAAATGCCTACAATGAATGTTACGATTTTTGAAAGTTTTTTCCATAATTTAATTTTTTTTTTCTTTCGGTTCTTTGATAATATTTTTCTCTTCCGGGAAGCCATTTGAGAGTTACGACCTTCGCTGTACGTTGAAAAAAAATTACACTTAAAATGTGATATGATGATAAAAWAGGTCTTTTGAGTTAAAGTGAATTGAGTTCATTATATTTTAAGTTTATCAAACTATTTCCTGTTAAGAAATCTGGGCAGAAAATATTACAAATGAAAACCGTATTGCACACAATGCTCCGGAACAAACAACACTAATAGGAAAGACACGTAAATTGATGATGCAGAAYTCCTTAGAAACAGTTGACGAAACGGATCCACGACTTTGAACCCGGAAAAAAAATCAATACAAGATCATTGTCCTCTTTATATTTAATAGAGCAGCAGCCTCCTTAAAGACGCAAGCAATTCGAGAAAGTATTTAGACTTGCGAAAGTTTTGAGGAGTTTTTTTGAGGCGCAGCAGATGACTCTCAGATTTTTATGTTTTGTTTTGTCTTGTTTAGRAAAACTCTTGACACACCTTCGTAGACGTAAATATTAGATAATCCTGTCATTCGTAGGAGGTTTTTGTTTACGGCATTTCAACCGAAATGCGGACAATTCACGAGATTATGCTGTCGTCATTTCACGTAGGATGAGTAGGAGTTTTAAAATCAAATCCAAAGCTTTGCTTTATTTTGGTCATCGTCATTGACAAAACAGATCGATGAAAACACGACCTAAAATTGCGAAACATAGATTTTCTGATTTTTATCAAACTATAAAAACGATTAAAAGCATTTGTAATACATTTGTAATATTTTAAATAATTGATAGATAGATTTTACATGTACAATTATAAGCAAAATATTTAATCTTATCATTAGACCATGCGAGTTTATCTCCAGTCGGTCTAAGTATACGATGACAAAAATTTAATTTAATTCGACTTTGAAATATTTTTGATAATTAATGGATAAAGCTACAGTTATAAGCCAAATATTAAATTGTATATGAAACCATAGAGTTTGCATGCTACCTACAGGAGGTCTGCAATAGCAAAAATTTTATTTTAATTCGACTTTAGATTTTCTAAAATTAGCCTTGATGAGCGAGGTAAAATTATTTTAAACAGCGAAAAAGAGGGGAAAAAATATTAATCACATAGTGAATAATATAAGGAAAAAGCTCTATAGGCAAAAACACACGAAATTTCGATGGCTGAGAACTGAAATATKAAATAAAGAGTGATATCGTCGTCGTCCTTCAGGCGGCCATCGTCGAGATCAGTTACCTTGGCACAGCTAGAATGCTTTTCTCGGTGGGAGGTCAATAAATACGTGAAAARGAAAATCTCTCAGTAGGGAGGCAAAGGTGAATACAAACATTCTACCCCTACTGAGGGGTWAAAAGTGATTAATAACTCTTCAGAGAAGAGTAGATCCGACTTCAATTCTTATTCAATGCATTCCTAATCTTTGCCCAACCACAACGAAAGAATTGAATTTTAGTCAGATTTAAAATGGTGAGTTCTGACCAACATAACTGGATTGATGATACTGTGATTTATATGAAAATGCTAAAACAAGAAATGGAACACCTGTTGAATTGCTAGAAACTGATACTGCAAATGGTATTCCATTACTTGAGGGTGTGGATGGGTTTTAAAACGGTTAACTGACAATGTAATTTGCCCAAAAATTAGTCAGTTAGTTTAGGTAATTGGAGTAAATGCTGTCCAATTTGGAAATAAATGGCGAGTGCAATTTACAGTCAGAGGCAGGAATTTTTTGAATTTATCATTTCCAAATTGGATAGACATGTATATTTATTTATTTATTTCGCCATACGCATATATATAAAACACTGGATATTTACAATAAATATATATATTAGTTCTATTTACAAATGGYAAGGAGGCCTCCTGAAACCATCAGGCTTATAAAAGCAGWGAGCATCAAGTCCTGTAGAATTAATATTATTATATACACTATAAGCAACTTTGCATAATTGCATGTAGTCCTATTGCAGATTAATTATATCGTCCCAAACTATACTAGACTGATTCCATAAGTCATAGTTTTCCCTCGAAAGAATGCGAATGGAAACGACGATCAGTTTTAAATAACAAAACAGTGTCCTTAAAAAAAACAACGATTTCGTACAGTTGATAATGACGCCTTGAAACTTGGCTCTGAAACTTGAGTACAGCGGTGTTGTGAGACAGCACCGTAAGTAACATCCCTTGTGAAACCTTTCTCGCTGTCAAACATACTAAAGTTTGAGTTAAAATTTTAACGACATAACATGACCTTGTAATTGTCATACATACTAAAGCTTTGATTTTTTGCAGRTGAGCTTGTGATGATACTAAAATGCAGAGGTTTTACCAATAGTCTGTGAGCAGACAGTCCAGAGTAAAGTCTATTGGGCTTCCTGTGTACATGTGAGCAAAGGGCACTGGTAGGTTTGAGAAAAATTCTTCAAAGTACTAATGATTTTGTACTTAAAATTCCTGTTCTTGTTGTTTTGATATCGGTTTGCATTCTTGTTCACTGAACGGTACAACAACGTGTCGACAACGTGACCATTGTTCCGCTTTCTCCCAAAAACTGAAAACCTGTCAACTGAGCTGCCCCTTTTACGTCAGACTCTATTGATTCTAGCCTATCTTTCCATTCTTTCTGTGCCAATTGAGAAGACTTAAAAAGGAAAAACCATCAAGCGAAAAAGTAAAAATAAAGCAGATTACGATTAAACATACTCATGGAAGTGCGTACGAAAGCGTTAGCTATACAGCGAATCGAAATATGCGGCGAACAATTTAAATAACTATTGTTCTGTAATGACTAGCGACTGACTAGTTTCTCGTACATGTGAAACTGAACGCTTTTATGTTTTTAGGCTTGTCAGTCGCTAGTCGGTGCTATTCAGCGCCATATTTCGATTCTGTGTTTATTGGGCTAGGGATATTAATATCTCGTTGTCATGGTAACAATTTGGGTCAACGATTATATGACGCCATTTGTTATTGCGTTGGTGAATGATACAGTACCTCCCACAAAGATCTACTATACCCTCCCCTTCCTTACCAGCCCTTTTATGTGTTTTGAACTATCGGCGTAAAAGTTGTCACCACAGGCAACCCAAGCTTTGCTTTTAAGGATGTCTTCATAGTTTAGATATTTGCTGAGTATGGCTAAAACGGATAGAACTAAAAATAACATTACAGCATCCTGTTGCTGCTGGTTTGGTCGCACAATGCAAGCGTGCATACTGAGAAGAGTCTCAACAATGACGTACTAAACAATATCCTAGCGTGCACCGTATCACGTTCACTGAGCTAATCCCTCCAAGAAGCTACAATAATAATATGATAATTCTAAGCCGGGAAGTCAAAGACTTGATACTACAGGCAGTCACAACAGGAAACACAGTCAATCCACGAGTTTACCCAGCACGCTAACCCCCGATCCTGACCTCATATTCGTGAGCTAATGAAACTTTTTAAACCACAAAACAAACATACGAAAATTACTTTGGTAAATATTATGCTGATAAAAAGKCAAGTAGGGGCGGGTTGTAGATGATGATAAGCATTAATGGTTACGCCTTAGATAATTGTACAACCATGATAACTGACTCGCATGAGCAAGGACAGCAGAACACACTACAAATATATGTGTAGGGGGAGGAGGGCTTTGATTGGAAACATAGCGGACTATATAGCTAGTATGTATAAAGAACTAAAATTAAAGAGCTTGGATTGGAAAATAAGGCAGACCAATATGCATAAGACTAAAAGTGGGGGGCTTAGAATGAACTAGACGCATATCTGCGTGAACTCGGGCTTCATAGCAGAATATCGAAAGAATTCTTAGTGAACACTGTCATCCTTTTGACGAAACCTTGAAAAATTCCACTATTGCTCGACCATGTGCTTAACGCAAATAAAGCCCAATCTATACCTCGGACATTTCTTTGAAAGCCCGAGTAAAAATATGGCAGGCTAGTGTGCATAAGGTTGAAAAAGGGAACTTAGAATTGTTAATCGTGACGTTATCTGCTCAACACTAAACATCATTCCATACTTTTCTTTTTTTAAAATTCGGATGATTTTCATGAAAGCAGCCATTGAAATATCAATCCAAAATATTCAATTTACTCGTGTTACTTTCTTTTCAGACTTATGATTGTTGAGGGGGCACTTCTTCAATAACGATCCTTGATGCAGAAATCCAACCAGTGTAAGCATCAGCGCTGCCGTACCCTTGACAGTTGCCTACCCAGAATCCAACGCGTACTGAACCCTTGGGAATGTTGTTGCAATAGCCCTCGATGTGACGATGGCGGTGCATGTCTTGGTTKAGTTTCATATAGTAAATGCCCTCTATAGATAAGGGACCTGTACATTCTGCGCCGTTGAATGTAAGATACCATCGCCTGCAGCAACTGGTACAACTAGCGATTCTAAGGTTTCCAGAGTAAAATACGCGCAGGGATGTGCGGCTTTCCTTTTTAGTGAAAACACATTCCTAGGGGAAGAAAAAACGAAATGAAATGAAATGAAATGAAGAAAGTAAAGACTGAATGAAAATGGGAAGTAAAGAAAGGAAAAACGATGAAGATATACTATATACAAAAGTATGAAAAGAAGAGAAAAGAAAAGAAAAGAAAAGAAAAGAAAAGAAAAGAAAAGAAAAGAAAGTATTGCGGTTCATTCTTGTTATGCATGCGTGACTTCTCCGCCTTCAAGTTGGTTGCATGACACCCATGACGCCTTGAACCTAACCTACTCCTCCCTCGATCATAAATTTTGAATCTTGTTCTCTAAGAATATTTTCCTTTAAGAAAATCTATCTTGTCCGTTTTCATTAGTATCATCACTGCCCTATTAACAGAAAGGCAACAATAGCAYCTTTTCTTTTTTGATAAAGGTTTAGCTTCGTTTTGTATGTATCCGGCTGGCTGCTCATCAGCCATTCTCAATCACACGCGCCCACTAGCGATTTTTTCTGTCGCGACGAAAAAGGTTCGGTGGACGTCAATCTCAAGGCGTTTCCATAACAATGTCGGAAAACACAAAGCTATAAGGGCACGTGCCTATATAGAATGTCATGGAAATGCCTTTGATTGACGTCCACCAAAAGCTTCTTTGTCGCGACAGAAACAATCGCTAGAGCGGCGCGTGTGACTGAGAATGGCTGTAACACTATTAAAAGTCAATGCGCCAAAATAATTATTTCACTTGGTCATGCAAGGCTGACCTTACCTGAATAAGTCCTATGTCTTTGCTATCTKCGCGTTTCCATGCACATTGCTTCCAGTTTCGATCAAGAGTTGTWGACCCGCYGCTGTTGCCTTTAGGACCTGGTGCTCCACGTTCACCTTTAATTCCAGGTGCTCCGGCTTCTCCCTTCGCATCACGTCCATCTCTGCCTGGAGATCCAGGTAAGCCATTGTTACCAGGGACACCATTGTTGCCAGGAAGACCCGCAGGACCAGGAAGACCCGCGGGACCCTGAGGGCAATTCTACAGAAACAATGTGTCAGTTATAATTCTTCGATTGCATGTTACATCATCACTGCCTCTCAGGGGAGCGTTGGTGCCATTTAACAAAAGATTTCTYATTAGCAYCCATTGTTAACRGCACCACAATGGCCGCCATGCTTTTGTCTTTTRACTMTCTTGGGAAGAGAATGAAAAGTAGGAAGTAAGGAAGGCAGCAACTTATTGTAGTTTATACACATTAATATTTTACAGGTCAAGCACATAAATATGAAAGCATATATACGATTTTTATATCGATAATTCTTCTGGAGAAAAAATGTATCCATTTATATCGGAAAAAATTGCCCATACATTCGGAATATTTGCTAGTATTTAGTGCCGATGTGAAATTAGCGCATTCATTTTCATGACTTTATTAAATGCGTACAAGAGTGTAAGAAAAGCAATTTATACCAAAAACTATAAACTAAAAAATAATAAAGTTGATGAAAGTAAAACTTACCGCTGCTCCAAAGGAGAGATGGATATTCAGACAAGCAGCCAACAAGAAGAGGAACATCCCTTGCATCCTGACGACTATTTGGCTTATACTTCAACAGTCTTCAGTTAAAATGAATCCAACTGCGTTATTTGGTTCATATATAATCGATTGCTATCACACGGAGATTGTGTTCCAAGTACTATAATTAGCTAGCCTGTTGTTCTAGAATGTCAATTCACACGTCAGCTTACACTGGATGTTTTTACCAGGTGTTCTGTGGAAGCTGGACGTGACAATATTAGCAGTTGAATCTCAAAAAGTCCTGATAAACATCACGCATAAGCTAAAAAGGGTTAAAAGTCATGGCGCATCTTATACAACGGGGTGTACAAGATGTATTCACAATCTACTAAAAAAGTATCTTCGGCCCGCGCGGATGCTCCGCTACTATCAGCATTAATTCATTAATTAATAAACTAATTAAGCGCGGGGGGGGGGGGGGGGACAAGTTGTTACAAATATTTCTTGAAATTTTTCCTTCGTCTTTCTTCTGGTATTTTTTAGAAGACACGTGTACTTGTTGGGCTTCCTGTGGCAATCGCCAATACCGTAAGTCAGCGGTATTTCCATGACAACCTCTCGTAAATAATTCCACAAGACGCCATTTTGTTCAACACGAAGACAAAATGTTCTCTTTATTTCCGAGCGAAAGTACGTTATTTTTTACTATTTTGAATTTATTTGAATTAATTTAACGTGTTTTTATAATGGCTATTTTGTTTTATTCTAGCTTCCCAGAATAATGTGTCGTTCGGCACGACAATGGACCGTCCAATGCTTCCCTTGAAGATTCCTCCAACCCGTTTTGGAAACGAGATGTTTTCCGGAGGCAGTCCGCATATTGGTCCTGGAAGCTACGATAATGCAGAGGTAACACGAAGAATCTCCTTTAACTAAGGCTACAAGATGWAAATTTTGATATTTAAATGAGATGTTTAGAACATACTGTAAGGTTCAGTCTGTCACACTTGACACCCCGCTTGTGGTAGAATAAGAAAGTAGTGTGTTGTTACCTTGTTAATATTTGTTGTATATTGTGTTTAATGAATATATGCAGTTTCTAATAGTATTTAGAATGGCAAGTTGTTTTTCTCATAGGAGCATTGTTCTTTGTTGTTGTTGATTATTTTGTTGTTGTTGTTGTTGTTGTTGCTGGTTGCATGTGTTGCAGATGTGGCCATTGTCACGGTTATCACATAAAACGATTTTGCCCCAAGTTTATGTCTAGATCTTTAGATTCAAAAGTTATTCTCTTTTCTTTCTTTTTTCTTGGATTATTCAATTTACCCCACATTACATCCCATTTCTCTCTTCTTCCTCCTTCTTAACATTATATTCCAACAATTAACCATAGTATTTTAATTCGTTCACTCTTWTCTAATAGGTCAGTGCATTTGTTTATGAGATGGAACAGAAACCTGTCTGCAATAGAGGTTATTCTCTTGGAGCCAGAACAGCAGAAMGATTCCCAAAACCTAGTCATGTAAGTGGAAAAAAAGATTTAAAAAAGTATAACTGGCAATAATTTATTTGCATAATGTGATGCATAGGCTTTGGTACAATAGACTGACGCAAAAGATATACATGTCTTTTATATCTTTTTGCTAAAGATATAAAGGTGTGTAAGACTTCTTTTGCTAGAATTTCTAGTCACTCCATGTTCAAATATTTATTTTCTGCAAGTACATAGTTTGTGTGTATATCATTTAGCAGTGTTCTTTAAATTTAACTTTTTTATCTACCAACTGATTGATTTACAGATGGATGTTCCTGGGCCACCAACCCATCAACCCATCGTCAGTAAACCAGTAGAATTTGACCCAGACTTTAAACCATTTCTTGTGGGGTCAACAAGATTTCCTGAAATATCCAAGGTATTCTACCTGTTTTTGTTATGATTCTACTGTCCACTTTTTGTGCTTCAGCCTTACATATACAATACCCAGACAGCAATTTTTGGCTTTTATCATTCAGTTTTGAAATAGCAATCAATTATGGTACAGTCTAAAACCTAGACTTTTTATTGAACCCTAAAACAACCTCTACGAAGCTGATATAAGTCTTGATCTAACTCAKGGCATGGCTAACTCACAGATTRAACCCTGAAACAACCTCTGGGCTGATCAAAATCAGAGTATGGTTACTCTCACACGTCAGTTCAAATTCAGCTTACTCGCTAACTGAACRACCTCTGGGCAGATCAAAATCAGGAAATGGCTTACTCGCAGATTGAACCCTGAAACAACCTTTGGGCTGATCTAAGTCAGGGCATGGCTAACTCACAGGTAGAACCCTGAAACAACCTCTGGGCTGATCTAAGTCAGGGCATGGCTAACTCACAGATTGAAACCTGAAACAACCTCTAGGGTGATCTAAGTCAGGGCTTGGCTAACTCACAGATGGAATTGGAATTTTCCATATTATAGGCTTTATAAAAGAAGGATAATGCATAAAATCCCAAATTAAAGACCTAAGGAATTATACATCTGATGCTGAGTCCAGGAAATATCAACCTGAGACTAGAAAGATGAGATAYATGTGGACTTACCACCATGATATATCAAATAGAAAACCTACATTACCAAACCCTGTATAAATTAAAATTTAATTTTCAATGCTTTTTTTCCTTTTTATGATGAAAACAGAGTAATGTTGTCCAAGAACCTGGGTAAGTCTTTTTTTCAGTAATAATTTTGAGACCAGTTCCATGTAATAATGATATTTTTTTCAGGAAATATGTGTAATTTCATACTTCTGTTTCTGAATCCCTAATACGCAGAATTGAAATATAGAGACCAATTTGATTAACTGTCATTCTGGTCCCAGTTATATGAAGCCTGGATAGCACTATCCAAAGAATGATTTCTTATCCAGTGAATAAGTAAATAAATTTATCCAGYACTGACTAGCAACTSCCTAGCCCCRTGTTCACATGGAAACCAGAAAGCGTTTTCRCACATATAAGATACTTGTCAGTCCAAAACAATAATTATTCTTAYAGTACACTCAACAAAATTWCTCTGATTGGTCGAGAGGAGTACAATTATAGCGTTAATTGTACTCCGTAGGAGTACCAAATTAAGTCGCTATGGCAACATGGCCAAAACAATGTCAAAACAATTATTTTCTATCATTTTGTACTTAAAAAACAGTTAAATAAAATTTTAAAGTCATAAGAACAGTCTAATCTTTTCTTTGCATTTCAGTTGCGCGATGGACTGAAAATCGGCCACCAAATAGACAAAGATGAACGGCGTTGCTTCGCATTTTTTACTGAAATTTTGTTGAGTGAACTATAAACAAATAATCGCTTGATCTTCTTGTACGATTTGGAATCAAGGCTCATGCAATTACAARAACTTTCAAAACATTACTCGTGTCTATTAATTTCCAAATTGTACTCGAGATCGTGAGATTTCCTATACAAATTGGTTGCCATATTTTGATTGGGTATATATGGTTGATGTAATAATAAAAGATATATTATTTTGTACTGTGTTTTATCAGGGCAGGTACATACSAACATGACATTCCCACAAACAGGAAGATGAAGTACCATGGTTCATTTGGAGGGCCGCAGACCCTCATTACGTCAGTCAAAATAAAATGCAATGATTTTGGAGAGAAAGATATTGTAAGTACAAGACTCAATCATGTTGTAATTTGTCCTTATTTAACAATCTTTGTCACCACCCTTTTCTATGATAGCAAACTACTGCATTGTGGTCTAGCTAGGGTACAAACAACTTTTGTTTTATCAAGTCTAAATCCTTTATTTTAGACCTATACAGGGTTGTAGCAGTGTTTTGCAAAGGGGTAGATCTAAATTAAAAGAACCTGCCATTTTGTTTGAGCCCCTGAAATGTCGAACCAAAAAAAAAMAAARCAAAAAAAACACGAAAATCTGGCATTGTTTTATTTTTACACAAAAAATTGAAAATTACTGCATATATTCTAAAAAAGCCTCCATTTTATTGCCACAAAGGGTGAGGGGGGTACTAGTCCTCTTCCCCCACCCCCGTGTACACCCCTGCTAGAGTCCAAACACTATATAACGAAACAGTACTTAGAATAACTAGCACCTATACAATGTGTACTAGATAGCACAGATGGAACAAATAGACATCACACTATTTAGGGCATAATAGATTGAGTGATTATTCACAGAGTAAAGGTGTTTGCACTCTACTCTATCTTTAGCCTGTGTGCATCTGAACACAAACTGTTTGTTAGGTTCATCTGCAAATCAGCAACAGATTTCTTGTTCTAGACCCCGTGCAATGTAGCTAGAAATATGAACTAAAATGTGATTGGTTAATCCCTACACACATTCTTACACACCCTCTCATTTGCTGTTTAGTGTTATTCAAACCAGGCTGTACTCTATCTGTGGATCATTGTTGAATTCACTTACGTCCCACTTTACACTCTAATTCACCCTCTCATTTGCTGCTTAGTGTTACTCAAACCAGGCTGTACTCTATCTGTGGATCATTGTTGGGTTTACTTACATTTTCAATTTCAAATAATGTAGTTCATGATAAAGTTAAATGTTTTTGGGTTTTTGTCTTGTTCATTTTTTAGTGCAACACGTGCAAAAATAATCCTATTGGTGATTATTATGAATACAAGAAGAAACATTTTTGTCGAAAATGTTACAACCAACACTTAGAAAGCCAGAAAAAGTATCCAAAGAGGTATTGTTTTGCGTAATGATATACTTGATTTTTATGTTAGAGTTAATTACCGAGAACGGAGGCAATAAGCCATATACATCCTGAGGGCCGCAGTCCCGAGGGATGTATAGGCTTATTGCCGACRTTCRAGGTAATTAAGTATTTTATTTATCAATTGAGAAGGTTTTCTATCAAATGTTGCTCATTATAAATGCGAATGGTCTACATATAGTTATTAACCGGGTTAATAACTATATATTGACCTCGCATTTATAATGAGGGCTGTAACAAAAACAAAGCCTTGTGAATAACAAAGGAAACCGTGTCAATTGAGAAATGAGTAAATATCCATACCTCCCCCACAGAAGATGTTCTATAGATGGGGAGGGTCTGAGGAGAGTAAATTGTGTAGTTACAGAAAATATCCATACCTCCCCCACAGAGAGGGATTGGAAATTCCAAGGGGTGGGGAGGGTCTGAGGAGGGTATATATTGTTCAGTTCCATAAGATATCCATACCTCCCCCCACAGAGAGGGATTGCAATTTCCAAGGGGTGGGGAGGGTCTGAGGAGGGTCATATTGCGTAGTTCCATAAAATATCCATACCTCCCCCCACAGAGAGGGATTGGAATTCCCTAGGGGTGGGGAGGGTCTGAGGAGGGTATATTATGTAGTTCCATAAAATACCAATACCTACCCCATGGAGAGGGATTGGAATTTCCAAGGGGTGGGGTGGGTCTGAGGAGGGTATATTATGTAGTTCCATAAAATATCCATACCTTCCCCATGGAGGGGGATTGGAATTTCCAAGGGGTGGGGAGGGTCTGAGGAGAGTACAGAAAATATCCATACCTCCCCCATGAAGAGGGATTGAGAGTCAAAAAGGATGGAGACTTATCATTTCTTTTGTGTTTTTGTTGACAGTTATCTCATGAAGTTTTATAAAGTCAGAGATTGTTCTCTGATTCATGACCATGAAGGAACAAATGCCAGATTAATGGTAAGGTATTTTCTTTTTATDAGGCTGCGTTCATAATGTATGGCAGAGGGGGGGGGGGCAGGTGAAAATTTGAAATGTCCAGAATAATTCTTAACACCCCCCTTAAAGTCATGCAAAAAAATGCGATCCCCCCTAAGCAAGGCTTGTAGCTTCTTCCAACAATCGTGCATCCCCCCATTTTTCTGATAAAAACTTTCCCATCCCCCACTTTTTCCTACCAAAATTTTCCCGATCCCCCCTCAATTTCACCTGCCCCCCCCTCTTCCATACATCATGAATGCAGCCTTACTGATGATAGAAATGACAACAATCATTGATAACGATTTGTAAATCATAAATTGATTCYTGAATTAACTTTTTTTATTACAGCTTAAATCTGAAAAAGATATCAAAAAGCAGCGCTACCGTGAAGCATACATGAGTCTTTACTTTTAAAAGTAAAATCACTTATTTAAAGAAAATGTTTTCAAGCTACAGTAACTGATACTACCTCAAAACATCAGAGATGCGTCAGCTGAAAAGTGGAATTTTATATGAAATACTTTGTAAATAATTTTCATAGAACTGAGTGAAAAATTAAAGTGTAGATAAGGGTGACAAGATATCTTTGTCAGTCCTATGTTGTACAAGTCATTTGTAACTTTCACGTCCATTATTATTCGCAATTGCAGTGACAATAAAGCATTTCGAAACATATCACAATAAATCTAAACTTAAATTAGCCCAGAGGCCGTTTCAGTGTTCGATCAGTGAGTTAGCCATGCCCTGATTTAGGCAGCCCAGAGGTTGTTTCAGTGTTAGATCTGTGAGTTAGCCATGCCCTGACTTAGATCAGCCCAGAGGTTGTTTCAGTGTTAGATCTGTGAGTTAGCCATGCCCTGACTTAGATCAGCCCAGAGGTTGTTTCACTGTTAAATCTGTGAGTTAGCCGTGCCCTTATTTAGGCAGCCCAGAGGTTGTTTTAGGGTTCAATCTCTGAGTTGCCCTGACTTGAGGTTGTTTCAGGGATGTATAGAATTAATGTTTATTTTGATAATGTTGGTGAAGATGTTCTCTTGTTAACTAACTCTGCTTGCCGAGTCGACCAGTGACTCCTACATTTTCCCTCGCTYTTCCATTTCCTCCAACCATTTTCTTCGGAACAGAAATACAATCATCATCTATGTCCACCAATTTCTTAACACTCACAGCTCCAGATACCTCTGGGTCCCGTTCATCATAAAACTCATCCAAAAAACATATCAGTCGCTGTCTCTGCTCACCTAAAGAACACCGATTAGCAATCCACTGTGCTGTCGTCTTACTGACAAGACTCAAAACATGTTGCTCCCAGATGAGAGTAGAATTCRCTTTCTCATCGACTTCGTCTTCCTCTCTATGCCCAATGTTTTGCGCATTGTACAGATATTTTGGGTCCGTTCGGATAAAAGTGTCGTCTCCTTCAACAGGAAGACAGGTTGGATGTCTTGGGATAATCCCGCAAATTTCTCTTTTTCTTCCTCTTGTAGGCTTTTTAAAATCTTTCTTGTAGATGAAGAGGGTTTTGGAATTCGTCCTGGGGTAGCTCAGGAATTGAATGTCTCCCCTCTCTTCAATCACATCTCCAGCGAACTTCAAAGGAATTTCTACGTCAGCGTTTTTCTCCGCATAATTTTCTCTCCTCTTCACAAGAAGAACATTYTCTCTTTCCTTCTCACATCCCAAAATTCTACAATTTGCATAGTTCCTTACGTATTCTCKGCAATCTTTMGTCTTGAGTGGKTTTTTTTCGTTTCTTTCTTTTGKTCTTGTTTTTGGGGTACCATTCCTCGAGTCTTGTTTTGTTCTAGAAAAAAAATTTCCACGTTCTGGAATGTTAATCTTCTTTCCCGAAGCTACTGAACTTGTCGTCGCMATTTCAGTTTTCGTCTTCTGAGAATTCATAGAAAGCGGAGCAGATTTTATCTGCCCTTTTCTAAAATTCCCAAACAGTTTCTTTTCATCTACGGAGAGTTCCTTCTGTGAAAATTGTAAATTTAGTTTTGGAACGGAATTTCCTCGGATAATCGGTAACAATGAGCTACGTTTCCCACTTGAATATGATATTCTGCTTACCATCYTGAATCTGCAATATCCTCTTTGGTATCCAACCGGGAATTATGCCYTGAATTTTGTATCTTTTTTTGTTTCTAGCGAACAGCAAAATATGATGTTGCTAAGGGGGATTTACTAAAATATCTGCTAAGAGAATGAGTGTGGGACCGCAAAGGCAGAACAATGRAATACCGCAATTGAATCAGCCAATCACAACACACTAAACAACTCCAATATCTATCCAGTAAAATCGCGTAAAGTCTTTAGTTTAGATTTCTTGCTTCGCACGGGAAAAATAWTCTCTTTTGTTCGTCGTTTCTGTGTGTTAAAATTTTTACAAGGATTAAGGAATATCACTGGTCATAGCAGGAACATTTTAAAACATTGTAGGAATTGAAAAAGAAAYGTGTTTAAGATAAATAACTTAAGGGGAAATTGTTAATCGATTTATTGTTTTCGCTTTTGCTGTACAATTGTTTGTTTTCTGAGAATGACAGCGGAATACTGTGAAGCGAACAGATGTGCTCAAAGCGAAGCTATTGAGCGAAGATTAACAGGCTCGTTTACCGAGCATTCTCGGGCGCAGAGCATGCCGGGAAATGTAGTCCAATAGCAATGAGAACTAAACAAATGACCTCGTTGCTAAATTTGATCATTTCCGAGTTTATTTTTCGATTTCGTATAACGTTTTTTAATCCCTCTCCAGATTTGTAAGGGCATATTATTTTGATAGGTCCCGGATGTCATTTAACAGTCCATTATCGTGAGGTTCAGCGGGGTCTTGGTCCATTATAGGGGGGCTACTATCAGGGGGTCTATGATCAACGCCAATTAACTAATCGCTTTGTGCAGGTGATCTTGTGCTTTCTGGTACACGAGAAGCAAAAGCAATCGTGAATAATTATAATTTTAAAACCGTTTGAACGGTGAATTTTGTTCAGCCAATCACAGCSYRTTTARCTGTTTTGCCGCCGRCCCTCATTCCCASGCTACTGTAACCCAACKTTTGCTCATTTTTCTGTTTTCTTTTGAATAAAATATAATAAAAGTGCTTACAAGAAGCAGAAATATGGAAAGGAAGAATACTAAAAAATCMGCTTTACTGACACGTTTTTTTCGTTCTTCCAAGCTCCAAAAATGCTGAGGGACGGTCATTTTGTCCGCTCATGCTTTGAATGCTATAAAATGAATGTACTGTCATTGAAATGAAAACGAAAATTGAAAAACTAGAAAACGCGTGTGCAGTTATGAAGCACGCGGGGCTTGGTAGTACACGAGAGAAGTGTTAGGAGAAGCACGACGAGTAGCGGAGTGCTTCTCGACACTTCTCAAGTGTTCTGTCAATCACCAAGTGCTTTACAACTCCTCACAGCACAGCAAGCAAGTTTTTTTTCTTTTACGAAAATGCAAATTACAATAACTGTTATTTTGGATAGGAATGACGCAACTGARAGTGCGCGCGTTTGCTGWKTGTTCATAAAGCACGCGCTCCCAACCAATRAGAATAATTAACAATAATGAAGGATTGATAATTAATAATAATGACGGAAGGGTAGATGAATTGCTGCTTAAACGAACGAACGAACGAGAAAACGAAAGAACGAAAGAGAAAACGAACGAACGAACGAACGAACGAACGAAGAAAGAACGGACGGACGAGTCTATAATGAAAGAATGAACGAACGAACGCATATAAATGAAGGAATTATGAATGACTAGACTAGAGTCGAATAGGCAATCCTTTTCTAACAGRCGATCTATCAAACTTTGTGATTTGGTTCCTTTCCTGTTTATTCTGTTATACTTTGTCTATTCTCAGCCAGCTTGTTATGCTGCGTTCATTTCCCTGCCCACTCAATACACGGCTCGTTTGAATTATATATCGATGCACAGGTAGCCCAAGCTTGGTTTCTGTGSTGTCMTGTTATAAGGAAATGTATGGGGATTCTTCAARAATTTCAATAAAATCATTGAAACGTGAAATAAAGCCTCAAAATTTTACCCGATCATTGAGAAATAGCACTTCTTTCGCTCTG
>NW_022258157.1:37187-52867 GCF_009602425.1 Actinia tenebrosa
TAAAAAATCGAAGCAGGTAAACATCTGCGCGCGGAAAAATAGACGATTGTACTGATGTCATACCGCTCACAATGAACCAAGACCATTCAACACGWTAATAAAGGTGGGCTGCATTTCTCCTCTGCACCTGCGGCTATCAAAACAAGCACTTTGTACTAACCATCTTTTAAGAAAAACTATTTGTCCATGATGGTTTTATATTATCTTTCAGAAAAACTAAAGCAAGAGGTAATRACAAATATGATGTACGAACTCGCACATTGAGGGAATGGTAGAGTTGACTTTGRAATTGAAAAAGGCAAGACTGAAAAATAGTCGATTTGCGTACAATTTGTAACACAGCTGATTCYCGAGTTGAGCATAATCGCTGGAGGAATTCAGCCTTGTGATTGGATAGTTTAGTCTAAAGAGTCTTAAAAGACGTATTAATATTTGTAGCTGGTCGATAAACTGTCGAATATTTGGCTTTTCAATCAAGACAAGAATCACTCAAAGACTACTCAAGCCGGAAGGACACGACTTCTCTCAACTCAGTTCATTTATCGAAAGGTTACGAAGTTCATTTCTCGCCGCTCTACGCTCAATAGATCGTYGTTTGCTGTGATGGAACATTCAAGAGAGAATTTTTACGTGTATAAATAATTCAAGACATTTTGGCCGTGAGGAGTGGAACAATATTTCGTCCACCTGGTTTTTGGCGTTTCGTGTAAATATTTTCTCTGGTATACATTACACAAAATATTATCAAGRCTTATCCAAGGACAACGGCTTAATGTATTTGAGACGCGGTTCATTCAATGATTGCACGTACTTTCAATCTGCTGCTGTTTGTTGAATTATCATTCAAAATATCTGTKAAACATTAGGATTATCTTCGAAAATCAGACCCTAATTCTGGAGTGACACTCGTTACAACAAAGTGGGTTCAGTAGCCATATGTCATTATTTTTCGAAACCTTCTAATGTAAAAACTGTAGCGAAAAATCAAACAGTCACGATGGATGTGCAGATCTTTCGAGGCAGAGCAACGGTTCAGAAAGGACTGCTTGGCCGGCGTTTGGARAATCGGACAGAACATCGTTTGGCTCGCTACRCTGGAGAAGAAAATACCAAAACGGCAGATGTTATGACGAGGTGTTTTGTCGCGTCTTCCGGAGATGGTTCAGCGAAGGAGTATGATCCGAGGCAAAATGTCCCCTTTGAGTACCACGCTAGAACCGAAATAAACCCCGAATTCATGAGGTAAGTCCACATTCTTAAATCTTAAACCTAGGGGCTTYTATCGTCCAAGCAAAACATCTGGATTGCAATTGGGGAAGCCTAAAAATTCAATATGGTGAATTCCGGGTGTCAAGACCTTGAGAAATCGATCCTCTGTCACTGAAATACCATGAAACTTTACATTTTGAAGCGGAATTTTAGCATCTTTTTTCTTACAAAATAAATCTAAATATTCTGATACATTGGAGCTGATCTTAAAGATGGGTTTTTGAGCCTCGCAAAAGAGTGTTTGATAGTTATTTTATATTCTAAATTTCAGAATCGTAATTGAATGTTTTCGCTTTCTTTTAATGATTAATCGATCAARGCTCCTGTTTCAATATTATATTAGACAATATATAATAACCATATTTACGTGCTGGGATATCAAATAAAGGATACAATTCCGAATAAAAGAAAAATGGTTTACTCTATAAGCAAACGTACGCTTCGAACATTTATTAAATTCAGTAAAACTAAACGATGCCAGTCGTAATGCGTACTGAAGTTTACTGATTTAAAAAATTAATGACTATATATTTGCTAATAAATTATTAACTAGACATCATCTGGAGCGAGGAAATCCGAGAACAATCGAAATGAAGTCTCAAAGGAATGTTYGACAATGACTGAATTGGTTATTGATTATGTAAAGTAATAGCTTGTTGTGAGAGATAGTTTTTATAGATAATTATAGTGATTTTTTATTACGAGGTATGGTTCTATCGCTGCTGGTATTTCAAGATTTTTATCGGCAGGTCGACTCATTGACGACTTGCTTCGTTTACTTAACAATTATTTTAAATAAGAGGCATAAAAAACAAATTTCTCGAAAAGAACTCCTAGGTTTTTTCTTGTTTTTTTTTTTTTTTTTTTTTTTTTTTTTTTTTTTTTTTTTTTTTTGTAGTTTCTTGTGATCGTATATTTCAAGACTCACCGATTCCACACCAGAACANCTTCTTCTTTTCTTCGTTCCTTTTTTTCATTGCTTATTTCTTTGTTTATTTCCCGCCAATTTGGCTAGGTGTACAGTGTTATGAAAGAATACTTTAGTGCGAGGAAGGGAGGAGAGGGTAGGGGGGTTACTAGCCTGCGTTGTTAAACGGTCTGCGGTGTTACTAATTAAGAGAAAGAAGAAAAGGGTAACACCGCAGACCGTTGAGCAACGCAGGCTAACTAACTAGGAAGYTATTCGTAAACGGGTGCGACAAAAAAGTCRTACTGTATTTTTGCTCAWTTTTTCGTTAACATTTATTATGGARGACATAATCTTGACCTCGAGTACGAAACAAAATTAGTTAAAATCGATTTATTCCGATGTTATTTTCACATTTTACTTTTATCTAAATTGGGCTTTCTTCCTGATAAATTTTTTTCTATGATGGAATTATCTATAATGTTAAAAAAAAACAAAAAACATTGAAATCCTTCGTAAATATTTTTACGCGAATTTCGTGACAATTTCTCCCTTTCACTTTGTTGGTATACGCTTCAGCTCTCATTGTCATGTAATCGGATTCCAGATCAGTAAGTCTGATTATGCGGCTAAAGTATTAACATACTGACTAACGCTGACTCACCAGCTGCAGTAGATTGCATCTGCCATCTAAATGACATGAAATAGCTGCTAAAGGGTTTCTTATGGCATATTTATCAAGTCGCTTTAGTACTTAACCGCTGGATGGGACGTCATATATATTTCTCGCTCGTTCTGGTTTTCAGGTTTTGTCTTCTCTCAGCACAGTTAATTAATAAAGAGAACCCAGTCCCCTCTCTAATAGCTATGCTCTCAGTTTTATCCTAAAATAGTCTACATACGGGAATTTCATTGCGCATACTATTTTTGCTTTATTTTGATTTATAGACTAAAATATAAATATATCTAGGGTCCGATTTTCGAGACAAAACTGAATAAAATGAGATTTTTTTTACAGTATTCTGAAGCCTATGGTAGGCTAGAACGATTACAGGTGCAGTAATGACCTCAGTAGTAAAACTAGTGACATTGAAATGAACTTTTCTTTTGTCACGAGAACCTTGGAGTAACGGATTTAAGGCAGTCTTGTCAACATGAATAAACATATGTAGGAAAACCTGTAGCTTTTGAAGACTAAAACAGGAAACGTGGCATGTAATATCATCGCCAGGTCTTTAATGGATGTCGAGCCTTTCCATTGTAAGTTGTCGGAAACATATAGGAGAGAGCAAGAAAGGATTGAAAGACAGAAATTTTTCCGAGACAGTGAAATTATTTCCAAAGTTTCCGACTGCATCTGCTTCAGTCCTTTTCATTTGTATCATTGTCGTCGTCCAACCGGCTTAGCTTGGGCAACCCAAGCTTTTATCTCGGGTCTTTTATGCCCAAGAATTCTATAATAGCTTTATAAATGAAAGATAAGACGAGAGCAGACTGCCAACTTCTGTTATAAAAGCTACGAGCCGAACGTGATGAACACACGTTGATCAGACATGGGCACCGGTCCGGCCATGTGTGTTGCGCACGACTGACCTACCAGATGAAACCAAATATTGTTATTTACATCCACGGTAACTATTCAAAGCGTAATTGATAAATTATATCATTAACTGGTAATCAAAAACATGTACCGGTACACCTGCATTACTCTAAAGCTTTTTAATGGTCGAAGCATTTAGATATAATTTCTTTGAYGTACTGCGTCAAGATTAGCTGAATACTAGTTGAATTTTACTAGTGTTTGCTTTCATAAGGAAAGGTTGGATTGAATGATTTTTAAGCTTTAATTCATTTTTTAAAATTTGGTTGAAATTTATTTAAATGACAGCTTAAAATGGGGAATTGTCGTAGAAAAGCATAAGATAGCTGTCGTTTGTACCCTGACTTTAATGACATAAAGCGAGACGAAAAGGAAAAATGTTATATATATATTGACAGACACTGGAGAAACTTGATAGATGTTTTTATAAACTCGAGAATTTTGTCGAGGGAAACTTGACAGTTATGATATCTTTTTGCTGTTCGTGGCTAGACCTAGACTTAATCTAAAGAAATTGAAGTCGTTTTTTTTAGAAAAGGAAAAAGCATAATTGACAACGTCAAGTTATTTATCTGCTAAAAGATGAAAACTTTTCTCCGTAAGGAGCTGGCGAAAAACAAAAACTTTGCTAAATCTTATATTGTTCCTGGTTCTTGGCTTAATCTCGAAGCCGTTTTAATTGTACGTTCGAAGTGTCATTTCTTTGTGCAAGGTGTTCCACATTGACGCCTTAAAATAATACAACCTGACACTCTTTAATCAGTTTATTCATCCCTAGTGTCAATATCTCAACAAAAGCAACAAAGTATACCTATTATCCTTTTAAAACGTGAAAAACAAAAGTTTTCATTAACAGAGGACATATTTTGAACAGCGCTTCTGAATGGCTTTATAAGACATTAGCATAAATGATTGACATTTAGGGAAACGTCACCAGTACGACAGGAACGCGCGTCAAAATGGCAGAAAATGATATTTTGGCGCCCTTTTTAGAAGATAGAAAATAAGCCTAAAATAGRATAATTAATTCTTCAATATCTCTTTTATAAAAACATTAGGGATATTTATTTCTATAAATTCATAAATAATAGAGAAAATTCCAACAATTTCAGAGGCTAGAAAAGTGTAATTTAGTAATATAATGACAGAATTAGTTTAATCTTTTATCGTTTCGTTTATAAATGATCTCGAAATTACATTTTTCTAAAAAAAATAGTTGGATAGTTTGATGCTGTGTTATTTTTGAACCGTTTTGGACTAAACCAAATTCCTTTTATTGAGGCAATAAAATTTATTTAAAAGCAAAACGCTGAACTGTTTTGTTATTAGGAATTTCATATGTTTGTTGTTGTTGTTCAGTGAAGAACTTCATTTCCTTCCTTGTGTTTTTGGGAATGAGCTTCATGAAAATGCTCGCTCGCGTTATATGATAGCTGTCAGGAAATCAAAAGGTTTCAACTMTTGCTCATATTATATTTGTGTTACTGTTGTTTTGATGATGTTTTTGAACTCTTCTTTTATATTTTTCCTTTCTTTTTTTTTCTCTTTTTATAGTTTGATAATGACTTTTTTCAGTTGTTGGTTTTCTTAGAAATTTTTTCAGTGTTTTCTTATTTCTTTCTCTCTTTTACTTTCTTTTTTTACTTTTTTTGGGATCTTCTTCAAAAATTTTGCTTGCTCTCAATTCCTTGCTAAAAGAAACCAAAGCTGTCAAACTAATGCTGTGTTCATCCCCCCTTTTTTTTCCTTGTGAATCCTTTTGCTTGATTGTCGTGTTGCTGTTCATTTTCTCATTAAGGCCGGTTTAGACGGTACGATTTTCGCCTACAACTGTCGTATACAACACGCTCGCGCCATCCTACAACTCGAGTCGTAGGGTGTAAATCAAGCCTACAAMTCGCCTACGACAGACGCGAGCGTATTGTATACGATAGTTGTAGGCGAAAATCGTACCGTCTAAGCCGGCCTTTAGAGTGTTTTTGTATTTATGTTTTGGTGACGTGTGTCTGTATGTTTTTTGTTTTTGTTTTTTGTTTAATTTTTGTTTTTGATTTTGTTTGTGTGTGTAGTTCACAATTCGATATGACTGCACCGGTGTATAAAACCTAAGAATACAAACACTGAACAAAACGGCTGATACTTGCAACAAAGAGAACCCATATGTATAAAACAACGCAACGAAAATCTGCAGTAGTGTAGCTAAAGCGACATTCGTGTAAGCAGGTGATTCCGCCACATCTGACCAATGACAAACCTGCAGGATCATTTTACAACTCGAGCCGTCAAACCATATCAGCGGAACGCCAGTGCTACTCGTTTATGTATTCCTTACGGTTTTATTTTTTTCGGTATTGAATCTCCCACACGCAGACGACCAGAGCTCGAACATGTTAGAACACAAAAACTATCGGTCTATAAAGTCTGGAAGCGGAGCGTTTACGCGGCGAGCGATGCATCATTTCAGGTAATGATTATTTTCTCAGTCTGTTTTTATCCAAGCTGTGTTTGCGTTCACTGTCATTCATTCTTTTGACTTCATTAAGACATCGGAGTTCAAATGGAAGGATTAAAGACTGACATTGAAAAATCGTTATTTCAATTCATTAAAGACTCGTCTTTAATCATGTTTAATGTGGATAGAAAATGTTTGCAGTGGGAGTTTGGGTTMTATTTTCTTCTCTTCTTCTCAACATAAATCAAAATATAATTTATATAATCCATATTTAGGTATGTCTTGTTGGCAGTAGTTGACGTTCTGTCTTTCTAAGCACCATTTTTTACACGTGTGAGCTTTTAGGATTGCGAAAGAGCTGTAGCTTCATCAGTCGTAGAGAGTAYTTTCTTGGTCAAACTAATTTGCGTTAAATTTTCACAGAATTTACCACAGAAATATTTAACACTAGAGAAAACGTAGTGAATACTGATATAGGTGATAGTTACACTTTTCTGTCCTAAGAACCCATAAGCTGTAGTCTCACTCTAACAACAGCTGGTCGATTAACATTAGTAGTCGTCATGTTTATGCATGAGAAATACATTGAAACCTGTTTCGAAGATATAACATGCTGAAATGCTTCGCTATTGAACGTGTAAACATCCCTCGTCCTTTCAGGAAACGACGAATAGTTATTTTTGAAAACTTGATTTTGATTACCTGAGCTGGCGGTCGATAGGCCATTACATATGGCTTGCTGTGCTACCRAGAGTTAAATAATTCGACATCAAATATCGCATTGTTTATCCCCTTCCGCTGTCGAAGTTKGATCTTAATATGGACTCCTAGTGACTTTCTGTTTCGTAAATGGCYTACATAGTCCTACCACCAAAAGACCCAAAACATCCTGTTTTACCTGTTTATTTATTTAAATAAAAGCATGCAAGTGTATTCCCCTTTCTGTCTTACTACTTATCAACCCCCAGTTTATTTTCCAATGACGACTTGATTATTAACGAGTACAAAAAACAATAATTTTTTCTTTTCCTCAAAGCGTAAAACGCGAGCGAAAAATCCGGAAAAATTGGTGTTAAATTTTCAAAGTTTGTCTTCGAATTTGATTTCGAATATACTTTTGACAGGCTGGCCATATATTTTTTTTAGATATTTCGTTTTTCAGTTTGCGCTTTTTCAAAACCTGACATGAACTGAGAGCTGATTGAATAATTTAAAATACCTGTGTTTAACGCATTTTCGTTGCTATAATGCGGGTTCGACTAACCCATGACAGACGACGACGAATTRAACTCAGTGTTACTAAGAATATTTTTTTCTGTTTCAGTAATTCATGCACATATTTTGGAGGTTAATTAATAATTCAGTTATCGAATACACCTACATGTACGCATGTTCGAAGTTTTATTTAGTATTCATCAAAACCTCAAGTATAAACTCTAACTACCATTTGTCAGTCACTTTCGCTTCGTTTTATGTCTGTTTAAAAATGGTCTATTTTAATAGATTTTCAAGCATTTAACTAAGAATTCCCAAGCCGAGTAAGCTTTGGATTATGTATTTAGATGGAAGAAAAAATAAATAAGGTAATGGAAGCCCTGCAAATAAAACGAAGAGGAAGGAAGAGAGAGAACAGGAACTGTAAAACGGCTTAGAGTGAAGTAAAACAAGRAAGAGGTAATTCCGGAGAAGTTGTAAGTATTCCAACCAAAAATATCAAAATAATCAAATATTCAAAAAAGTATAAAAAAAAGAAGAATATTTGAAAAAGGAATTTCTTCAAAAAGTTCAAAATAAGATGAGCTTACGCGCGCGCCTGTCTCAAAAGCGCGGGAAAATTTCGCGGGAATATTTTCAAATATATATCATTAATATTCTCTTTAGTTTCTGGTAGAATTTGAAATTTTAAGCTATGCAAGAAATTGTTGTTTGCTATAGAGATAGATATATTATAGAGATAGTTACTATTAAGACAATGAGTGAAAGAAGTGATTGTTTTGTTTCTTGCATTTGTTATAAATGTTATAAATCGAATAATGAATTTCTCTGAGTGAAAGCGGGAAGGTCACAACTCTTTTTAAAAAGTTTACTGCGAATCCCCCACCCCCCCCCCCCCCCCAAGAAAAAACTTACCTCCCCTTAGTACCATTTAGATTTTTAGACTATAAGTTTTTAATATCGATATTTTTCAGTTACTTTTTTTGTGAATTTCGAAACTCAATTTTCAACAGTTTCAGCAGCAACACAGATGTTCAAAACAAACGGATTTCTTTTTCTWCTCGTTTTGCTTTCGTTATTAATCRTCTTCTCCTAACAGATTTTGTTAGCTTAAAATTGCTAAAGCTCTTAGTCACTCACAAAAAATATTTRTAAAGAGACATGTACAAACAAGAAGTTTGCATGATCTAGTATTTTGTAATATATTATATATTGTTCGCGAGGTTATAACTTTTTAAGTAGAAAACGATGTCAGAAACACGAAAATCGAGTACTGAATTGCTCCTAAGTCATCGAAAAATAGTGAATATGTCTTCATGATCTGTAACTTTAATTTAAGAAATAATTCTCGAGTTTTCGAGGCATTTTGGACTTTTACTTTGAGGCGACGTTTCAGCTCAAAACAACCGGCGTATTTTTTATTAACTGGCAAACGTTTGTCACGGTCGCTTTATCATAGTTGTCACGCGTGAGCACAGTAAACTAAACCTTTTATTTAAATTATTAAAATTATGACAATTTTTAAACCAGAAACTTTGTTTTTGTGTCAAAAAATTAGCTCACGTAAGCACTAAAGCTAAAAAGTATTCCGTGTGGTTTTGGAATATTTCTGTTGCGTGCATTGGTCTACCTAAAAACACCGAACCTACACGTGTCACCTAAAACACTAGTTTTATTGTTATGGTAAAAAAATATTAAATATTGAAAATATATATGATAAAAGCAGCTAGACAGCAAATCTTAATGCCAGTTACCAATTCCTGGAAACTAAAAATTTTTTTTGGAAATGAAAGATGTAAAACTTTTCTAGTACCAAATTAGTCCCTGTAAAATAAACAGAACTCGCTGCCGAACTACAAACAAAAACCGTTTATTTTGCGAATCATTCATTTTTTATATGATCTTTTGGTTGATTCAGTAGAAGCTAAGCTTGGATTTATGTTTAATTTTGTTTGATTAACTTTTCCCCTAGGAGCAGAAGGAACACTAGGGCTTTCGCCAATTACCGTGGGCCTCGTAACAACTAAGATGGCTTCTTCAGCACTAATGATTATCACATTATAAATTGTCTCCCTTTTTAAATCAAAAAAAGTGTTTTCTAATATTGCTTACACTGCATGAGTAGCAAGTTCAGTTGCTTTTCCAAGCAGACCAATTAAAAATATATCTTGTTTCAAATAATCATTGATTTGGCGCCATTTTCTCGCGCCTTTTTGACAAAGAGCTTTGTGAATGGCTTTGTTTTGTGGTGTTGATGGTTTTGAACAGCGAGTATTTCAGTAATTACTAAAGGTGTCGTCTATTGTTGTCTGATCGGCCCGATTTTTTCCTGGATAGCTATGTTTTCCAGGGGGAAAAAAGACAAAAAAAAACATTGAATATGACATTGTTAAACTGAAACTAAGACTACATGAAGCTATTAACTCTTTTTAAACATTTTTTTTTAATGGAAAGCGCTTATTTTTAGTGTAATTCACGAAAGGTTTCCTCCATTGTTGTTTGGACGTATAACTTTCCTGGACAGCCATGTATGTTTTCCTGGAAAGAAATTGAACACGGCATTCCGTGTTAAATTGAAACCTAAACCGCATGAAACTGTTAACTCTTTCAAAAATAAAATTCCATAAAAAGCGAGGTTTTTAATATAGTTTACAAAAGGTCTCCTACGTTCTTGTCAGTTTGGACGGACTTTAATTTCCTAAACAAAACCATGTTTCAGAATACACTGAACGTGGCGGCGTGCGTAAACTTAAAAGATCTTAAAATATTCCTYCGAGAATATGGTATTAAAAAAACACCTTTTCAAACCTTTTATTTGCAAATTTTGTCAAGACTTTAAGGTGAAATTTGGTTGAAAAGAACTGGGAGTCTATAACCGCTCATTATTCAAGCACACAACAAAACCTAAACAACAATATAAACAAAGTCTTTATTTAGTATTTAGCCACGACATCAAAAAATTGCAGTGTTTTGAAAAAAAATTGTTCAAAAGAGTTTTTGTAGACTTTTTACAATTTTTTTTACGTGGGAATTAAAAATGTATACGAATTATACAAATTCGCAGGCGAACAATCTTGAAAGACTATTACCAATACAACGATAAATCTAAACTAACCTTTATTGGAATCATAGGTAATTTAGAGGGGAACGATTGCCCTCCATTAATCAGTTGGAATCCATAGCTACAATTTTTAGCGATGTTGTTTTTATTTGTTGAGTTTGCGTGTGAGCTTTTCAAATCTGTTTTGCCTATTGTATTATTGTATGTCAGTCCCCATTTAAGTCCTTCAAAACTCGTTTTCTTATTCTTTTTAATTTAAGCTAATTGACAACAGACTTTTAGCCTCAATTCGTGTCATATACGATATTAAAAATCTTGAATGATAATGGTTTGTTTGCATTTCCTGGAAATACATCAATCATTTCCATTTGGCGTCGCTCGTTGAAAAACCTTTTCCCGCGAAAATAAACGCTTGAATTTTATCAATATAAACACCTGTTTCAGTCATTGCTTTTAGATTGGATTAAAAATATTGCATGGACTTTAGACCTTCAGTGGTAGCTTTGTCAAAGGCACCATTTTCAGTTACCGCCAAAAAGTTTAAAGGTTTTCGTGCAGCCAGGCCGATGCCAAAACTCATCACAAAAAGCCTCTGTTTATTTTTTATTTTTCTCGTCTTTTTGCTATTGTTGCTTTACACGAACCGCTAATGATTTTGATAACGAACAACTTATAAGCGTCATGAATCTATAGCAAAGGATCGTATTCTTTAGTCATATTAAATTGCTTTTAATAACCTTTTCTAACAGCTATCGCCTCATCTTCCTACTCATGAACAATAGTCCGATGCTTCCTGGTAAAATAACTTCATTTTGCCTGCTTCGAGTTTCGGAGTAATTAAGATCTGAAACCCTTCAATAGGAGTTCATGAATAGTGATCACGTGTTGAGAGCAATATTGGTTTTCCTTGCAAGGAGTTAAGAGCTCCAGGGAAAAGAAGAAATCAATTGTCCTAATGTGTTCGTTGAGCTTGGAAGTCCAGTTGGCTTTGTTTGACTCTGCAGGTGCCTTCTCTGATTAAGCAAACCTCACCACACAGGTCGTTACCAGTAAGGAACAACCGTTCGCCATACAACATGCGGCCCTTGTCTCCAAGAAAGAGGGAAAATCCATCGCCGAGAACCTTTTTTCTCTTCAAGCCTAAACGGCAAAGGACTCAAGAAAGCTCTTCAAATCTGCGGCCATTCAGGTTCTAACATGCATTTTCTTGTTCGTACTTTAGATTCAATGTTCGGGGTGTAGAATTTGCACTCTAGATTTTCAGTTAGTCCTGCCATCTTTTGTAATCTTCTTAGTTTCTTATATCATTGCAGATTATAATTTAATTTATTTGTTTATTGCTTTGCTTGTGTTAGGCCTTCCTTACTTGTGCTTGATTTCCCAAATCCCCTCCAAAAACTCTAGCACCAGTAACTTTAGAATATCCACATCAAAATCTTGATCCAGTAAGTCCTGTGTTATTGCTTCGTTTCCAGGAACTTTTAAGAAGGTCCTACAGTTTTCCTCCTACAATTAAGAACAACTTTTATCTATAGTTTTGGGCGAAGACCTGCCGTCGTACGTGTTTAGACTCTGTAGTCGCATTAGGTCCAGGAACTTACAAAGATCATACAGTTCTCCTCCTAAAATTAAGACCACTGATTTTTAACTATAGTTTTGGGTGAAAACCTGCCGTCGTACATGTTTAGACTTGGTAGTAACATTAAGCTGGTATATTACTAATCCAAATAAGAGATATCTTAGGCATCAATTTGCGGCCACTGCCTTGGCTGGACAATTCTTTCTTGATAAAACGCTACTAAAAACAGAAAAATCTTGTCAGGTCACTGAGCGTTTTTGAATCTGAAATCCAACATTTCATTTAAGTGCAGCTCAAGGTATTACCTGATTGATTAGGCATTTCATTGGGCAGAAATTAAACTGGTGTTTTGTGAGGGATTAATCAGTGAATAATACCTGGCGGTAGTACGGTGGCGCTTGCAGGCGCTATTATATCACCGCCACTTGATCTACGCTGAGACAGTGAAAGAGAGAGACAGATGAAATTTTAAGTATTTTAGTTTAGTCTTAGGAATTTTTTGTTTCACTAGTTTGGAAAAGCAGTCTACGACTACGAGCATGGAGTAAACCGCTTTGAATTTTTTATAAATGAATCTGAAACTTAGAAGAAAAGGAGTTCACGGTACAAGCGTTCATTTTGCTATTTGCTTCGATGTCTTGTAAACTGCAAACTGAAGTTTTTTCCAAAAGTTATAAAAAATGGCTGCAGAATCGAGTCAAACTATAAGGAGTGAATTAAAGTATATAGAATTCAATGTAGAGAAGTCAAAGATATTTTGAGAAAAGCGAGCACTAGGCGGAATTCGCGTTCAATATCTTTCCTTTGTTCCCTACTTGTGCGGGAGACGAGGAGAATGTGTAAATCATCTCAGCGAGCAAAAATAACGAACTAAAAACAAATATCTCTTCATTCTTTTCCTATGTTAAGCCTGTTGTCGCACAAAAACACGTACATAACTGGTGGCGAGTAGAAGCGTTCAAAGATAGCGGCCATGTTTGGCGATACAACAAAAGGCGCTAAAATAGCGAGAATTGTATTTAAACGTCTTCCTTTAAATTGCGACGACTTCATGAAACGTTGAAACTAAATATGCAATTATTTATTGTACTAACTTAATGCTTATGCGAGTAATCGTTCGTTTGTTTTTCTGATTTTCAGTTTGGCTGACATTTACGAAGGAGCTCTTCGCAAAGTCCTCAACTTACAGCTCAACCTCAAGATCGAAGAACACCCTCGTTTTCATGACCTAACCCATGACGTCACCTACAAAGACAAAACATCTCCACCCAGACCTCGAGCGATTCGTATTGAAGACGCGAACCAAAGAGAAGAATATCGCCACCCAAGACGAGCCAACGAGAACGAAAACGACCCGAGGGTGACCCCCCAAGGACATAATGTGCTCCGAAAAGTTGGTGAACGTAGCCCTGCTGAGGGCTCGGCATTCCATGTCCCTTCTAAACGGCGTTACGATGGTCATAATTTCACTTCCATGGAGCGTGAGCAAGATCTCCCGGTTGATCGTTTTGGGGTCCCCAGCAGACATGTTGGACCAGATTATCCAGGGGAATATAGTCCATCACACTACCACCCTCACCTATATGGTCCTAGGATGAACCAAATTGGAGGTCCCAGACTAGGCCATTCGTTCATGGAACCAAGGAACGTGGTACGTGAAACGTATTCTCGATACTCGAGTCATCACAGAGAAATCCCTCCATTGTTTCCAGTCCACTGCTCGACGTCGGATCGCGACGGACTAACAACGGCGCGGAGTACTGAACTCGAGGGGCGCGAACTTAGATGCCCGGATCTTTCAAGGATAAATGGCCTACATCTAAAATATACAAACTCGAAAATGCCTATCGCGAAATTCGAACAAGAAGAAAAGGAGAATCTTGAAGAAACTTTTAATAGAGCAAGCAAAAGCTTAAGTATTCATACTTCGACTTCACCTTCGTCTCCCGGATGTAAGTCTCCTCGTGCCGACCATGTTCAACCGTACGGACGTCATACGCGACCAAACTCAAACACGGCAACAAACGGCGTAGAGGACAAAAACAACGACAAGCCGAACGGAGAAATAGACAAAGAGAAAAAACAATCAAACGGAGAAGAAGAAGGAGAAAAAGAAGAGTTTCTATCAAGCTTAGGTCTAGCTAAAATATTTTAAAAGGATTTTTTATTATGACATTAAACTAAACCTTTCCATCGTTCTTTGCGAAAAGCGAGTTTTGCCGGATAAATATACAAAATGGCGGCCATGTCGTTGGGCATAAGTAGAAAGAAGCAGAGAAATACTAGTTACTATAAACATCTTAAAATTGTAATCAGGATTCATTATTTCGATAACATTTGGTTTGTCTCTGATTATCAATTTACGATAAATGCTTCATATGGTAAAACATATCTATAAGCTTATTGTTTTCTGCCGAATTATTGGTTTAAAATATTTAGGCAGAATACTTGCTTCTTTTTTAAACGTCTTTAAACGAGCGGAAATCATATGGGGTCCGAGTTATTCCATTAAAATCTATCGCCCTCGTATAGACATGACGAGTATGACCTCAGAACTTTGTATTCATAAAATTCCAACTAAAAAGTCATGTCAATCTACGCTCTATTCTATCAAGAGCCATACATAAAACTTTCTAAATGATTTGTGATATATACCTACTTTACAAGGCTATACAAATTACCAAAAACCTACGAAACAGAAACCGCTATGGATTATGGGAAACATCATATCAGACAAGCGAAGTTTTTGATACAAACTGAAGCTTGATGATGCTCAAAGTAGGTCAAACTGTAATTAGTCAAATTAAAGATGCACCAGTAGTTATCAAGCGAAGATGTCATCACCTACCCATAGCCCTTTGCGGTATCAGCTCTGTAGTTTTGTTTTGTTATGTTTTGTTTTTTTGACGACTATCTCTTACTGGAAAATGATCAAAAAAACCAATTGCTATTTGCAAAACGAATGCGAATTACGGCGAAAGCAAACCATAAAGGTAAGGCATCGGATTTTTTGCCTTCAATTACTGCACTTTTCATAAACATGCGAACTCTGTGTCTCCGAGGTGAACGCTGAAATTTGGTTTTTCGCTGCCGTCAATCAAACCTAATCAGTCGGTACCTTTCATATTTTTGGTTTACGGCAGCGAAAAAACWAATTTCAGCGTTCACCTCGGAGACACAGAGATCGCATGCTTATGAAAAGTGCAGTAATGCATTGTAAAGTTAATAAGTTTATTTAACTTGTCGTTACTTTATATCTAAGTATATATATATATTTCCATTATAAAATACTTAATAAGAAAACAACACTCAAACGTTATATTGAATGCGTAATAAATATATAAAATACAGGCTTATCTTTATATTTTCTAATAATTATTGATGCAAATGAGTTCGAGGAACGCCTGGTCAAATATATTGATTTTACATCAATTTAAAAATGTCCAAAATCCAAGTTCTGAGTAGATGTGAAACTGAAGATTTTGGCCAGGCGTTCCTCGTCCCTATATATCAACCCCTTTAAATCGATCGTGGAACAACAATGCCCAAAAATGACTAAATTTGCACCCTTCATAAATAATGCATAATTTTTCAAAA
>NW_022258158.1:31078-51905 GCF_009602425.1 Actinia tenebrosa
GTCAGTAAGTTTTTTCATCTTTTCACGGTGTATAATTTACCTTTTCATCATTACTGATTCATAATAAGTGAGGCATTAAAGAATGTTATGCAATTTAGTGCAGCTATCATACTTTTTCTCATGTCTTCGATCCTTTCCATATACTTTGTAACACTAGAACCTGAAAAATATAGGATTACAAATGCTTATGAACAAAAAAATATGGTAGAAGAATGAGCATAATTTCAATGATATTCCAAACAAGACAACTTGCCAGTGTCAACGGTCGCTTTAACATGTTTGTATTTCGGGTTTTCAGGGATCTTCTTGTCAAGAACCTACAAAATAAACATCAAAAGCTCATAGATCAAGGATCCTCGAGGACATATCAACCATTTTATAAGAGATTTAAGGATTTTTTCGTGGACTTTTTCGAGGTTTTTCTTACATTGATCTTCTTTGCTCGACTCGTCGAAGACATTTTTAATTTTTGTCAGTTTAGTTCAAGATCGCGCGGTTACTCCTTCTTGTTTAATGCGCGGCCACTTGGTTGCCATGGAAACCAATTTTTAAAAGCTAATAAAAAATATTAAATAATAATATATTTGGCTTTCCTTTTAACCATGGCTTCAAGGCAACATATCTTATTATTGCTAGAATTATTATTATTATTTTCTATGTCTAATTTAAAAGCAAAAATAAGGTTTAGGAAAAATTTCCGGTTGCACCACAGGGAGCCCAACGAAGTAAGCAAAAAATCCTTATTGCATTTAAAAACCAAGCTCAAAATAAGATTTGCTTTTGTTTTAAAACCCTAGGAGATGGCTATCAGAAGTAAGATATCTAGGAATAATTTGTTTTTAACAAACTAATTTATTTATCCCAAAACGCATTGCGCGGTATATGAATCTCACTAGTAACGCCTGGGAATTTTTCGTATTGGGCAAAAAGAGCGCGAAGACACTCAAAATATGTCGGCCAAATCACAAGTATTTATTTTTGTTTTTGTGGTTTTGATTTCTGTATATTTAAACTTTCCCCCTCCAGAGGTATCCGAAAGACTAAAGGAATGGAGAAGTAGTGGAAAATATCTTAGTTATGAAGGACTTGCAGTGTTTTATAAAGGTGTAATTTAAATTTAATCCACTGATTTTTGTCAGGAAGTTGATGTCATGAATATTAATATATACCCTGTTGGTTTGATCTCAGATGAATTAGGTGCTGGTGATAAAAACCAAGTTGTTGTGTGTATACATGGTTTTCCAACTAGCAGTTTTGACTGGTCTAAGGTGAAAGCTTCTGCATGCATGTCTATTGTCCATTTACATATATGGGGGGGGGGAGGTGTCAATCTGCTAAGGCCAAACAAAAAAAAAGTGTGTTTCCTGTTGCATTCAAGAAAAATAATAAGCCTGAAGCGAGATGACGTTTTACCTCCGTCTCTAGATCATAATCCTTTTCACATTGCTTTTGTTCTTTAATTATGACTATTGTTCCTGTATTCTCTAAGGAATCAAAAATTTTAATATGAAAGAATTTTAAAAACTATTATGGTATAGAGTCGGGGGTAAAATGTCATCTTGCTTCAGGCYTATTGGGGCCGGTAGGTCGGATTACTGATACAACAGTGGAAATGAGCTTACTGGGAACCCTGTGGTGCATTTGGGAATGAAAAAAATATTAGGGTCGGCAAAAATCGGCAAGAAAATTAGGGTCAGTCACGTAACAGGAAACACACTTATTTTTTTCTTTGACCTAAGTGCCAGAGAAAAGTTTTGTTTTCTTAGGCCTATCGCTAGGGCTACCCTGCCTTGTCATGTTTTCAACATATAATTCACTTTAACATTTTGGTAACATTTGGGCATAGTTTTAATTTTGGCTTGTCTCTCCCCAGATATGGGACTCCTTAAAAGCAAACTTTGGTCATGTAATAGCTTTAGACATGCTGGGGCTTGGATTTAGTGACAAACCTGTGAGTAAATCAATTTGTTAGACCATGTTTTCTTTCACCTCAATAACTTTTGAAACTTTTTCAATTTCTGGCTTCTGTCAATCAAAAAAATTACTAAATCCCTACATTTGATGGTGGAAAACCAAAACATGAAAAATGTGCTGCATCTGGAATACTCCAGTTTTCTGCTAAATTGATTTTTGAAAACTTTTTTTTAGCTTTCGGAAAATGTATGCAATTTATACAATAATATTGATAAGGCAGCATGAAATTTGGCTTACTCGTAAAGTAATCTCAAAGCAATCCTTAGCTGATACGTATGTATAATAATTATCAGATGTGCATATGTCTTATATAGTTGGACAGGAATTATACAGTTGATGAACAAGCTACAATATATGAATTAATGCTAAAGGAACTTGGTGTGGTAGATGTTCACATCATAGCACATGATCTTGGTGACACAGTTGCACAAGAAATGCTAGCCAGGTAATAACTAGTGTATACAAACATTGTTAGGGTCTGTCTTGGGAAGGGAAACAACGCGTGACAGACCCTAAGAACCTCTGCATATAGAGGCTAGGTAATAAGATGCTTTTGAAAGGGGTTTCACAATATAAAATGACAATGATGAAACCCTGGTATTAAAGTGCTACTACGACGAAAATCGCTCAAACTTGGATTCAGCTGAAACTTCCTAAAAATACTCTTTAAAGGTCCAATAATCACTGTATGAAGTGTTTTCTCGATATTCAGTACGAAAGTATGATATTTTTACGATTATTTTTTGGAGTCGTGACGTCATACACTCAACATCAAACATTGCTACATATATTTCTTTGTATATAAATCCTTAATTTATTTTATTCCTATGAAGCCCAAAGGGTGGCTAATATGCTTATTTCACATTACTTGTGACTATAATTWATATTTTGGGGTGTTTGGGTATTTCTTTCTCCCTTTACTACTGATATTTTGATCATAAACTACAAAGAAATGTATGGAGCGATGTTCGATGTTGAGTGTATGACGTCACAGATTCCAAAAAATAATCGTAAAAATATCATACTTTCGTCCTGAATATCGAGAAAACACTTCATACAGTGATTATTGGACCTTTAAAGAGTATTCTTAGGAAGTTTCAGCTGAATCCAAGTTTGAGCAATTTTCGTCGTAGTAGCACTTTAAACTATAGGTATATTTATAGCTTGATGCTTTTTGGATGTATGTCAAGATTTGCATGTAGTCTTATAATATTGTGGTTATTTTTTTTTAGGTATGAGGAAAGAAAGAATAGCCAACAAGAAAATGTTCTAAGGATTCAAAGTTTGTGTCTCTCAAATGGAGGTCAGTGTTAGGATAAATTACTGTAACTTGGCTAAACAAAACCTTCCATAACTATGTACGCTAGCATTGATTAAAATTAAATTTCCCAATAGCTGGGTATGATTGATAATTTGATCATGCATATTTTTCATGGCAATTTGAAATGCCTTTAACATTAATAACATTCTTTTTTTYCTGCATTGATCCGTTAGGAATATTTCCAGAAACAAACTTTCCAAGACTAATTCAAAAGGTAACATAGGCAAGTTTGCTAATTGAAATAACTCCTTGATATTGGCTCCATAATATTATATGCACCATAGAAATCGGTCACCATCATTTGTTTATTAAAATTCATATTCCTTAAATATTTAGTTAATGTTGATCAGTTGGCTTGGTCCTGGTCTTTCAAGAATGATGAGTTTTCCAATCTTTAAAGTAAGGTTAGTAAATTTGAAAACAAGTAAAAAGGAACATGTTTCCCTTGTGAAAGCTGCCTAATGAAACACCAACTATAACCAGCAGCAGCAACAACAACAACTACAGCAGCAGCAGCAACAATAATGATAACAGAACAACAAAAACAAAAACGGCAGTAATAGCAGCAACAACAACAACAACAATAAAAACAGCAGCAGCAACCAGCAACAATGGCAGTTGATGCGGCAACAACACACAGCAGCAGCAACAATAGCAGCCACAAAATTAACAGCAACAACAGCAGCAGTAGCAGCAGCAACAATAGCAGCAGCAACAGTTGATTACTATTTTGTATTTTTAGTTTTTCAGAAATTTTTGGGCCACAATCCAAACCCACAGCAGATGAGCTGTTGGATTTCTATTCCTTAGTGAGATACAAAGATGGCCATCTTGTTGTACCAAAGTAAGAAAAAATACACCTAGTATGTCTAGGGGTTACTCCTGGTAACAACCAATATAATCAGGTCCCTAACTAGGAATATTGGCTATTTCTTGGTGTTGTAGGGCACCCAAGCCATGAAGACAATGAAACAATACCAAGAACAATGAGTTTGGAGCTTACCCTGTATTACTATACTTATACATCTTGCAACACCAAGAAACACCCGAAACATTAATCTTTTTGGATAACTCATCAATTTACTTGTTTCTTCTGGGGCTGTCAACGTTTTCTGGTTAGGCTCTTTTTTATAATAGGGTAAGCTTGTGTTGGGCCTAATATATGAATTAATATGATTAATAATGTTTTTGATCATTAGTTTACTTCAATACATCAATCAAAGAAAAGAACACAAAGAAAGATGGGTGGGTGCCTTACAGAAGTCTTCTGTTCCAAGTAAGTGGCTAAACTAAACTAAACTACCAAAATCCTTTTCCAAATCTCTTGTCATATTCAAATGTCAAAACTCCTTTGAGAATACCAAGACAATAGTGAAAGTTAGCAAAACAAAAATGCTACCGAAAGGGATTCCGGAAAGGTATGAAATGTCATCATGCTTGAGGTCTATTCTTACTTGCATAAATCCTTCAATCAAGTAACCCCTCCTTGAATTGAGTTTAGTGAAAATAGGAAAAGCACAGCACAGAAAAGAAGCACAAAAAAGAACTAACCAGCAACTATACCTACATGTGATGGCTGGTCTGATTGGTCGAACCCACAACCATAGTCATGTGACATCAGTGGCGTGCACCTCCCATGCTTCCCAGACACCCATACTTGAAATCCTATATATTGCAAGCTCATAGGAAATTGTTTCATTGTTTAACAGTTCATTTGATTTATGGACCTTCTGATCCAGTGAACCCTCCAGCAATGTTAGATAGGTTTAGGTAAGACTGTCAACACATTTTCCTTGGCATTGCATTTTCTATTAGAAAAATTCAAATTTATGTTGAATACTATTTCTCCTGCATTCAACATGGTAAGCTGAAACTTTGCCAGGTTGTTAGTAAAAGAGGTAAAGGTAATTTATTTTACTTCAATAACCAGGGAGCTGAGTGGTTGCACAATTCTTCCAAGCCAAGGGCTCATGTTTAATGCGCTCGAAGGTGTGCCCTCTACCCCCCTCTTACTATCAGTGCTCCTTTAGTGTAGGTACACCTATACCTTAGTGGTGTTCTTTCCATTTCTGGGTTCATTTTGGTGCATCTACCTGGTTAAGAGGTATAGGGTTTAGAACTCTAAGTTTAAAAGGCCCATTTGATTTTGTTTCAAAAACCAAATGAAAATTCTCTATCTTAAAAACTAAGCTAGATAAGAAGATAAGAGTCCTATATCACTCTTGTTAAAAATAAATAAAAGACCTTGTGTTTTCTGCCCTACTTTTCCCTCTCACATACAGAGGTTTTTCATTTATTTTTCTATTCTCATCCCATTTTCATTTCCATTCTACTCTCCTACAGAACCAAAGTACCCAAAGCAACAAACACAGAGCTCGCACCAGGTATTGGCCACTATCCTCACTGGGAGGATCCACAGGAGTTTCTTAACAGCTACTGGAAGTTCCTTAAACAGGCAAGAGGCTTCTAAATTAAGTACAGCAGGGCTGTAGTCACCAGTACAGTTGGTCCGGTTTTAACCGCACAATTTTTTACCTTCAGTTCCATTTTCCCCCTCATTAAAAATTACTTATTACACAGGCAAGAAGGTTGCAGCTCTAACAGGATGACAAATTAGATTGAGAAACAATATAAACAAAACAATAGGAACAAGTAAATAATCTAAACTATTTTWTGTTTTGGCCAATCTCGACAGCTCTACTTAGGGGGTGCGACATTACTGTATTACACAAGTAAATATAAAAAACTGGACCACCTTTTTTTAAAAACTGGACCACTGACCAAGTGGTGACTACGGCCTTGTACAGATAATAATTATGACAATAATAACAGATTTTAAAATGTTATTGCATTTTGACTTTATTTCAATAGTTTTCTCAAACATGAGAAACTTGCTTTTAAATTTTCTTACAACAATGGAATGTATGGGTAAGAAGTTAACACAAACCTTTACCAAAGATTATCAAAACTGGAGAGATGAAACATCACTCAGCATTTTTTAAAAAGGGGTTTATAATAGGAAGGTACAAATTAAGAGCATTCTCTCGTACTCAAGTTCTACTCTTAGCTGTACACACACAATAATTTTGAACCTAGTAAATATTCTACTTTTCTATACAGACATCAACCAAATTAATCACTGTTTTCCCACTTCAGACATATATCATTCACGTATACTTATTTGAATTCTTCTTAAGAATTACTCATAAACAAAAAAAATTTTACTCAAGGGAATGACGTGTGGTTTGAAATGGGAAAAAAGTGATTGGGTCTCTTGTTAAACGAAACATTTGAACTTTTTACAACATCTATCGTAATGATTCCAAAACTTTATCAAAATGATTTTTTTTTCTTATGATTTTTTTTCACAAAATTGGTTTAATCTGTTTTATATTTTGTCTAATATACATACCAAGTTTAATTTCTTGGTTTTCAAAGTATAACTTTTAAAACGATGCATTTTGGGGAATTACAAGGTGACAGATCACATGCCAAGAGCAAAATTTCCACTATATAAGGCGAATTATTATCAAGGGTTTATTAATTAAGGGTAGTATTATAACAACAGCATCATCATAAAACATTCTTCAGTGAAATAATGTAAATAATCAAATATTCAAAATAAATGAGAAAATGTCTTTCGTACACAATTTGCAAAACACGATATGTGACATTAGTTGTTCTGTAGTTGCTCTACTTTAGGATCCTCGTAATAAAAATACTTTTCACGTTACCTCCACAATATCAAGACCTATGGCATTGGTTTCTAGTTTCTATGCAAATTACCACTCAAATGGGTACCCTCAAAGCATCTTAATGATTATAATGGATGGCCACAAAACGAAACAAAAATTCCGACTTTCGTTTTTCAAGTACCAACATGGTTTTGCAGCATGTTTTCACCTTAATCATTGGAACGAAACAGCTCCTAATTAAACAATAAATTTGTTAATATATAAACCTAATATCACCGCAAATACTTAGAAAACTCAAAGAGTGAAAATATTTTCTTGGTATCTGCATTTAAAATTGCACGATATGATTTTATATTCAAGATATGATTTTTATATTCAAGAATGAATGAAAATGATTATTTTTGGGTATTGAAGACTTTGTGTTTGTTGGCTTTGAGTACAGATTTCAGGTTGATGAGCTCTGCGACGGCATCCAAGGTGTTAATCTTGTACCCAAATAATGAAGTTGTGGTTCCACTAGAAGTAAAAGCAAACAGACATTTAATAAATATCCTGTACACATCTATCCTGTACAAATCTATAGGGCTCTGTTCACAAGAAAATCAACCTTTGGACTAATCTAAGTCAAGGCACAGCTAATAACTCACACGTTCGTAAAGGAAATGTATCAGGGCTAAAAATAGTGGCCAGTCAGTTGCCTAGCTGTCATGATTACTGGCCAAATTAGTTTTAAATCGGCAATACCTAATTTCTTCTCAACATTTATTTGTCAAAATGACCAGCAAGGCAAAGATTTGACTGAACAAGGTTCCAATTCTGGCTGGATGTTGTCTGATGACATGAGTCTTTTTTAGCTCTGTTTATACACTTTTGACCTAGATTCCTATGTTTACTTTTATTAAATTATGTGCAGCTCAAAATCCAGAATTGTTTGAAATAGTTTAAAAACTGAGGAAGAAAATTTAACTTAAGAGAAACTGGAGAAAAACCTTTGAATCATGGTAGAGACCAGCCCTAACAAACTCTACTCACATGTGAATGATGTGATGCAGGAGAATTGAACCTGAGACCCTAGGGATCAGAGAGGGGAGTGCCCTACCAGTACACCACCCTTGATCTCGCATGGAATCACACCAAGACGTGAGAGGAGAGTGCACTAACAGTGCACCACCGTTGATTTCCCATGGAATCACACCAAGATGTGAGAGGAGAGTGCACTAACAGTGCACCACCGTTTATTTCCCAAGGAATCACACCAAGATGTGAGAGGAGAGTGCACTACCCCTACACCACCATTGATTCCCTTGCCAGAAAGAAGTTACTGTTCTTACCAATTAATGTATTCCTGTGCTGCGTACCAACAGGGGTTCTGTTTGACTAATTCTTCTACTGTTGACTTGAGATTCATATTTTTAACTAAAGATGATCTTCTCTCCTGTTTCATTCCATTGTAATCTGTCAGCAAGAAAAATGTTGACAATTATTAATTATGAAACCTTGCAGTCATTAATAGCGCTGGCTTTACTGCATGTTGCCAATTCTTATCTCTTTCTTGATGGATGATTCTGACTCAGACAATAGCGAACCAATCACTGTTGCAGCAGTTTTCCCAGTGGAAATTAGTATCTATTTTGAAGAGTACTACAAGGATTACTATGAAATAGCCCACTTCTGAGATATGCTTTGCTTGTCCCACACGAGGTTTTCACTGTGAGGCTTTGTGCACAATGCTCAGTGATTCGTGACAAGAGAAAATAATATTATTGTTAAATTTAGCATGTAGCCTCATACTAAAACCTATGTATGTGACAAGTGAAGCATAACTCAGAAGTGGGCTATTTTCTCAATTTTTTACAGGACAGTTTACAATTAAAGCAATTCATAATCGATTTTGGCATTCAGAGTTTTAAATCTTGAGATATTCTAGCTAATTTGCTGAGCTCGTGGGACATAGCAACGGTAACTAAGGGGAGTCAGAATCATGAATTGGCTTATTCTTAGTCAGTCAGTATCAGTAAATATATAAATAAAATAATAAATAAGAGAATGTAAGCTAGAAATAATAAGATAGATGAATCAGAATAACTTAACAGCACCACCTTAACTGTGACTCACTAACTAGTGCCTAGCCAGAATTAGCAGAATAAATGAATGAATGTCAAAAAGTATGAATGGATAGATGAATGAACAAATGAATGAATGAATGACAGCTTTAGCAATGAGTGGAAACAAATTTGGAGTGATGTGCATGGTGTCACCACATAATACAAATAGACCCCTTATCTGTCAGCCAATCAGCACCCTTCTTTGTTGGTCAATCTGCCCTATGCTTACTAACAACACATATCACCCTGGAGAGGGGGAGAGGTGGGGGTGGCTTTTTTTAATCACAAGAAGCTGTTCTTGTCTAATTCCTCTATCTACCAAGATGCATCCATGTAAGGCAAAAAGGTTGTAAAATAAAGTTTGATCATTAAACATTCTGACAACAAAGGTTACCTGGTTTGGGGTTGCATTCTGCATAGATCCTGGCACATCTTTCAGCTACTGAGGACTTCTGTTCCTCCTCTAATCCTTGAATTATAGCTATTCTATCAGCAACCTCTGATGCTGTACATGCTACTATATGGTCACCTCTTACCTGATGATTACAACATTGAAAAATGTTAAAATAAATAATTTCAAAAATGTTGGTTTTTTTCGTTTTTGTTGAATTTTTTAAAAGGAGAAAAACCAGAGAACCTAGAAAAAAATCTTCGATTCAAAAAAAAAGAGACCCAACAAACCCTACTCATATGCCGATGTCAGGTACCCCAGTCCAGGAATCAAACCTTGACTCCCCAAAGGTGAAAGACATATGCACTACTACATAATAAGGTTTGCACATATTATACCACCTTTGATTCTTACATTTTGCCTTATTGGCAATAAACTTTATAACACCATTAAAGTTTCTCTCTTTCATTGCTCAACTTTTATGTGCCCTGCAAATTCATATCTGCTTATATTACAGATTATATAGACATGTGCAGCTATTATATATATTCAGTTATACTTACGACGATCATGTTGTCAATGAAATCATCAATTAGTAACTGACTCTCCAGTTTGAGGGCAGTGAATGGTGGAGTGAATCCCTTTGTTGTCAACTCTTCCTTCAGTTGGTTACATCTTCTGTTCCATCCATGAGCTTGGGCAAGAATGATGCGAGCAACATCTTTAGCCGTCCGTAGTTTACACTTGTTCCCTTCAGCATCTAGTACAGCTACACCTTTGTAGATATAGTCTTGAGAAAATGTACAGTTCATTGGATCCTTTGTTCCTGCAGTTAAAAGAGATGTATGATGAGTATTTTTTTTTTGCAGTTACACTGCAATCACCATAGTTTGATTTCTTTTAACTCTTTTTGCGGCTAAAGAATGTTGCAGTAAATGCAAACAATGTTTTTACTAGTGATACTTTAAAGTATCTATTACATCATCCCATGCCAGTAGACATTATTAGCCATTCAGAGATTGATGGAAAAACTGGGTTGGCATTGCAGTGCATTTTGGTACAGGGCTGTTTTAAAGGATGAAAATGTTGCCATTTTGGAAACATGTCCTCCAAAACAGCACCAAATGCACTGCAATGTCAAATTGACCCAGTTTTTTACTTGACCTCGCTTGGAATGACAAAAAATTACTATGACAATGACGTAGTGGTTGGTATGCGAAATGTACAATAACAACCGCAACAGTTTATTTGCAATTTCAAAAGATAAATATGCTTATAATATTAAATTCTATGACTTGTAAAGCAACCTTAGTCATTCGAAGTTTTACGGTGCAAATTTTAAGGTTTTTGCATAATTTTATGAAAAGAGTTTTCACTATGAATTGTTTGTAAATGTTTCCCAACTTTTATTTTATTCTATATTTGATTATGAAGTTTTAAAGTTCAGAAGTTGATTTATTCATCTCAAACCTATAGATATAGCAGCATTTCCCTTTGCTTTAAATTTAAATCTTTTTAGCTTAAAAAAAAAACTGTAAGACAAAGATTTTGCCAGACAATAAAGAGCTACCAGTTATGCTAGCTAATATTTTTGCATAAATTTGAATTTATTTTTTTATTTCAAAATTATATGAAGTACCAATGTAAGATTAATCACCACCACCTAAGCTAGAAAAGAGCACCAGAAAAACCTGCTTAAAACTGTTGATAAAAAACAGGTGATGCTTCCGAGTATCGATCATCAACAATATGCCACACAACACCAGACATACCTGCACTTAACTACATACTCATTACCATAATGCCATCCTACAATTACCTGTTGCTTTGAGGTCTTAAAACAATTAAATGAATTGTAAATTGAATTGCTAAATCATGAATTGGCCATTAAGATTGAGATTGAATTTCAAGAAGAAATATTCTTTTGTGGCATTGATACCCTGATGCAACATTACCTTCAAACTTTCACAAGGCTGCTTTATTAATATTATGTATGTACTTTTGTAAAATTATCATCCAAGCATATAATTTTGTTTAATAATGATAAACAATGCCATTAATCATTAACTTTATTCTATTGAGTTGCAATTCCACATGTGATGTTACGTAACCAAAAAGAAAAATTTAAGAAAATTGAAAAAAAAAACATTTCTTCTAAAGAAAAAAACTTCAACTTTCAAAATTGGTATACATTCACCACAAAAAGTCCTCCTGAAAATTAGGATTTTCTCAAGGATAAGAATATATATTTTTGTTCTCATTTATTTATTTTTCTTGCATTTCAGATTTACATTTAAGACATATAAGAGAGAATTTTGTGTGGGTGTATATTTTGGGCAAACAATGTCTGAAGTCTTTTCAAATAAGGATTCATTTATGTGTTCAGTCTACCATACTCTAAGCACTAAATGAGACATGACTTATTATCATCAAATTACTTTTTCTGTCATTTTGATTGGCCAAGATAACTGCAAAAAACTGCCTACTAATGATCTGTTCATGTGCATGATGGTGCAAAGCCATTTTGCTGCAGTCTGCTCATGCACAGTTGCAACATGCATGGCTTGCTTCAATTCCCCGAGCTGCCAGAAAATGACTTGACATATTTGATAAACAGCCAAAACATACACAAACCCACAAAAAATCATTGAGGGATAAAATGGCATCGGCAAATAATATTATTGATTGCTTGTCACCAGCAAATCACTCTATTTTGCTAATTGAAACCTTTTCCAATAATTGCTTATTGTTTGCATACATTGACTCTTAACTTTGAATTATTTTACTAAAACGTATTTTACTCGCATTTTACAAAATCCATAAAAAATTGGATGTTATCAAAAAAATTGGAATTTTTTCTGGGCAAAGCTACCGGTGTCTAATATGCAACTATAAATAACATTATTTCACGGACTCTATTTCTGCATTGTAATGACTTACCTCTTAAAATTTCTGGCCATTCATCCCACTGAGATTCTAGTTCCTCTTTCAACTTCATTCTTCTCTCATTTCTAAGAAAGAGTTCTTGCGCTGATCTGTGCTCTAAATCATATACTCCTGTTTCTAAGGAAAGCTGTCCATGCCGACTATAGTGTGCTATATCATGGTTAAAGTGCTCTTTAATTGATTTTATGAGTTGTGATGCTTCTTCGTTGGATACGTGTGTACACTTAGAAACTTGTACTATCCTAAGAATAGAGAATAGAGAGAAAGACTAGTTGTAAGATAAATAAACCAGAAACCTATATATATACAGCAATTACTAAAAGAAATGGTCAACAACCAGCATGCCTATATTCATAGACTTTAGACATTGTAATGCCCAGAAGAAAGTATATTTTTTTCTAAATATGTATGCTTGCATGTTAGTAATAGCTATTACCCAATAAAATTGAAAAAAAACTGTCTTGAGCTAAACTGCACACTATGCAATATTACGCTGTGTTGAAATGGTACCGTTGAAACCCTGCAACAGTTTTGCACTTTAAACTTCATTCTGTGAGACATCTTCAATTTTGTTTACAATTGCAGAGTTTCATATCATGGGAGGACTCATGGGTTGAAACCAGACAATTGTGAAAATGATGCCATGAATATCACCATTTCGCAGTTATTTTTTGTCCATCCAGTGAAGACTGGACTCCCAAATCCCTTCAATCAATATGAAACCTGGCAAATATGAAGCTCTCAGCCATTGAAATTTGACTTTGCTGGCAGCAATTAGATATTATATTTAAAAATTAATAGCTATTATTTAGTTCATAGTTATTTTGCAAAAGAGGTTGTTACCCCAGTGATATTGTATGCGACAGTTGCACAATGTGTCCAAACTACACTCATATTAGACATGAAAGTAGTATAATAATAATTGTAATATGCAACTCTTTAGTAAAGTCAGAACAGAATAAATTCTTTAATTCAGGACTCTTTTGCCTTACCTATGATCATACTTTGCTCTGCAGCCTTTGCACCTTGATGCTCTAGCACTAATTTCTGCAAGCAACAGCTTGTTTCTTCTCTCCTGCCTGTCCTTCCATGCAATCAACCACTTTGCGGCATCCTCTGGCAGCTGTTGAGGTGAATACTGATAACTACCAGGGGTACTAACATATGGCATGCACCTTGCGTCAACCTCCATGATATCTTCATAAGAACTGTTTAATGTCTCCAGTGCTCTGACAACATCTCTTTCTCGGTGCACTAAGGCACATTGTTTTTCAGCTTCTCGCTTTGTTCTCTGTTTTTGTCTCTCCAGCAGTCTTTCTTCAAGAGCTGTCTTGCTTCCATACTTTTGTCTAGCAATTCTAATGAGATCAGAGACTATATATTCATAGGAATCGTTGTCTAATGATCTTAGGTCTTTTTCTGTTAAACTAAATTGCTCCTGCAAATAATATAAAAAACTGAATAAATGATAATGAATGGACTAAATTTTTCCCTAAAACATTTTAACATGAATAAAAATTGCCAGAACTAATTGCAGCTGTATAGAAATGGGCATTTTTTTCGTATAATGCCATATATCACACAGGACATTTAACAAATCCCAGGAGCTAGAGTGGAAGCCATAAGACCAGTAATATTGCAATAAGGCTTAACATTAGGAAATTACATTTTTAGATCAAGAACAACACTTCAAAACTAATGTCAAGATAAACACAAGTTTTCAAGTCAAAGGAGGTCGAGGATGAAAATGTGTAATGGATATGAAACTTTTGTTATGCAAGTATAAATATTGACTTTCTTTTAGTCTAGTCTATAAATAGCAAGACTCAAAATGGCTTCTCCATTATATAGCTTGCTAAATAGTTTAGAGTGACTTTACTTGGCCAGTGAAATGAAGTTGTACATGTATAGTTAATACCGAAGGTAAAACAATGGGAATTAGTGTCTTGCATTATGAATACTAGTTTTCACATGCCAATTATTAAGTAAAATTGGTCTATCCATGACAGACGTGACATCAGATAAGTAGTCTAAAGACATCACTCTTTCAACCATTAGACATTTGGTCATTAAATTTTATTTCAAGTGTTAAATGAAGTCTTTATAATAACATGATTTAGAGTCTAATTGTTATATCTTAATTAACTAGTTCAGTGTTTTGGCTTTGTGCTTTTGCTCATTCTTCAAGCCCAAGAACAAACATCTGGTAATGTGATTACAGGATTGCAAAATTTTCCTTATGCCTTTATGACAAGAGAATATATATCCTACAATCAGCATTTTGTTTTATATGTCAAGCTTAAGTTACACTGTCAGGGTAATCTAGACTAATCCAAAACATGTGTTACTCAAAACCAAGATGATAGTGATCTAAACCCCTAAAAGACCAGAATAGGTAGCCAGAAAAAGCATCAAAAAGTTTGATTCTAGTTCACTTGACCTAATAAAAGGACTAATTATTTCTGAGCTGTCATTCTCTGATAAGACTTAATGTCTTGGAATGTAGAGATAAATTAATAGATAGGGCAAGTTTGTCAACACAATTCCGATTCCATGGACCACCACAACTTACCACTGGAAAATAAGATTACTGAGCTTAATGAATAACAGGTTYAACATCGTGATCTTGACAACATATTTGGCCTACTATTTGGCCTACTGTTGTATGACAAAAGCAAAAGCTTATAAATGCAGAAAATATTCAGTTTGTTCCAATATATTTTTTAATAGTTTCTCTTTCTGGAATTGATTTTTAATAATATAAATGATCTGCGATATATTTGCAGTAATAAAAAGTAATAAGAAGTTATGATATGAGAATATAATGAAGTCGTTGTTTTGGACTTGGCCACTCACCTTTGCGTGACACTTCCGGCGGTAGAAAAGTGGGTGACAAGTGTCACACAACGCGACATCAAAATGAGCATCCACACGTTGAGAACATCCTCGATAACAAACCACACATCTCCATCTAGAATACAACCAATTCCTCTTCGCAGCTATTTTCCACTTCTTCTCTCCAGAACAGAGCTCTAACGCTTTATCATAGTCATATTCGGAGCTAGAATTTATAGGATTTGCAACACACAGAACTGTTAGAGGAAAATGCAGCCCTTGACATTTGCACAGTTCAGGCCACATTCCTTCCGTGTAAGACCGCAGTAGTCGGCAAGTTGAACCGAAATTTGATAACGCTGGTGCATCTAAAAAAGTCACTAACAGCCTGATCATTTCTGGCGGTAAGCCACCAAAGAAAGGGCCGATATTTTCGATTCCACTAGCTCTCCTCTCTCTAGTAAACGATCTTGTACAATAACGTGACGAAGTCTTGATTTCTGTGCCACCAGAGAACGAAGTTCTTCTTTTCTTTCCTCTTGAAGCCATGTTTAGGTCGGTGYTTTAGTGTACGAAACACAATCACCTTGGCTGGGTAATGTCCAATGATTGACAACGAGGAAATGAGTAGAAGATACGTCGACCTACAAGAACACCAAAGGTCACACTTTAATTGTTATACATGAGTTTTTGTTCATTAGTCTTTGAAAAGCATTGTTTATAAAGACGGCAAGAGTAAGAATCTGGCAAATCTCTTTGCTTTATCAAAGATAAACACGCTGAAACCGATCCCATCTTTGATTATTCTAACACCTTTTTGAATAGCGCTCTTCGCACCATTACCCCTAAGAATAAAACCTTGGAGTCTTTCTTATATCCATCACCCACTCCGCCCCCAAAATCCAAAATATATCCTCTCTATTTTACCGCAGGAAATGTGGGAACCTAGTTTTAGACTTGAGGGCTCGTAAAAACAGATTGCTGTCGACACAGCTATACAAGGCAGACATTTGTACCGTGATCAGACATTGGAGAACATGGCTCTAAAATCTGCACCTCAGTGTTTGGATTTTTCCCATATGACTCAGAAATGAATCAAGAAAGGTGCTAAATTCAAAATAAGTTTTACAATTTTGTGGGCAGCACAAGAGAACGCCATATGAGAGCACTCGAAGTGTTCTGTTAGTATTTACATTGGATTGTGTTTGTAATCAGGCTAAATGGATTCTTTGCATATCATGACTTGATTTAGTACTTGAAACAGTCCAGTACCTGGACTAGAGAACTAGAGATATACCACAACACCCTCCCTTCAACAGAGCTATAACACCGATATACATCTAGTATTCTAACTAAAGACTACAAAAATAGTATTGTAACATAAATGAACACGAAGTTACTTTAACGTTAGTATTTCTAGTAATGACGATACCGAAACGAATAAGAGATTGGAAAGTGCTTTATTTTGAAAGAGACTTCGACAAATACAATCACGCATTCACGTCAAAATCAACTGGAGCTCCAGGAGTTTAAATTTTGAATAATAAATGCTTTTAAAACATTATTAGACACATTATTAGCAAGGGAAATCAGCGAGGAAATGTTAAACAACATTGAATTAGAATATTCGATGCTTTTCGAATAGGCTCACGTCTTATTGCGCTTTGGTGTCTAGATGGATAGATTATATTGTGTAACGATTTGGGAGCAAATCTCCTATCTCTTTTTTTTTTTTCTTAAAACATTTCTACATTTCTAATGGTTTATTCGATACTTTTGCTCTAATATATACGCGATTTCAATCATAAAATTAAAAATTTATATCTGCTTTGCTTGACATGTGGCAAGATGGAATAATGTATGAAGGGCAATAGTCGAAGAAGATTAAATCCAACCAATCTTCTCTCAATACAAATGTAGCTTTAAATCAGAAATAACACAGATTATGATATTCTACTAGCTCGTATTGTGATAGTGATCTCGGCTGTCGCAAAACAGGAAATACAAGTCTCGATTAGAATTGTTAAGTTGAACAGAATGAAATCTAGAATAACAATTAGTTGCTAAATTTTCAGGTCATTAGCCAGATCTGACTCGAAAATTTCCACCGTTTTCGCGGCTTAAACCTTAGGATTTTGTATCCAAAGCGTTGGCAAATGCTAGGTTTAGCTTTTTGGTGTTGGAAGTGTAATTTAATGGTAGATCTTGGAGCCAGCGTAATGACAAAGCTACATATAAGTTTACCAGTTGTGATCTGTGAATATGCATTAGCTAGACCACAAAGAACTAAACTTATGACAAATTATAAGAATATTTTTAGCCAGAAAGGAGGTAGAACTCCGTAGGGTTGAGCAGCAATAGCAAGAGAATAGGTAGAGTCGATGGACTTAGAGATTTTTTCAAGCAGTTCCAAGCAAACGCAAGTACTCTAACGTCACTGCAGTGCAAATTTCTATGAATCTGAATTCGGTTCCGTATGTTGGTCACGCGATTTCTACTTATTTCTATCGAAAAACCAAGACGAAAAGCCCAAATTTTATTGCTATGCATTGGATAAAGACTTGAAATCTTTATAGCGATGAAATTTCTCGATAATATTTGTAAAGAGCTGGAGATTTTCACTTTTGTTTGGCTATTTAATGGAACAACCGGCGAGTCTAAATGCGCTACATTTACCAAAACACAAAAATATCGCTTGAAAAATCATACCATTAACTCCTTTAAACCTTTCTAACTTACCTCTTATAACTTGGCTAGTTTCTGCGTATGATGGCGATGTTGTTTTAACAATCCAGGGCAGATAACAGCAATAGTGAACGCCAAATAGCGGCAGGACACGAATTTCAAGAGCGTAGTTGTCGTATTAAATCTCACTTTCATCGACCGCGAATATTTAAATACCCCTCGCGACTCATGTGTCCCATTATAGAATAACCAATCAAAAATAACTATCTTATTCCAACGACCAATCACGAGTCGTGATCAGAATTTTAAATTTGAGTCTTAACATTTTTATTCACGGGTAACAAACAAAAGCGAACAACGCTACACAAAAGAAGATTGTTTTTTTACCTGGCTTTTGATACTAGTTTATTATTTCAAGTACTATTACCATATGGTAATTATTCTAATGAAATCTATAAACGATCAACTTCACACGAGCGGGTTTAGAACGGCTATATCGTAACAATAGGCTACGAGAATCCGTCATAATAAGTGCAAGATTTTCACACTTGCTTTATTCAATTGATTACCAAGAGTTCTTCGAATATTTTAAAGTTTATCCAATAATATCATTTCCCTCTTCACAAGTATTTCCTTTATCTTTGCGACTTGAGAGCAAAATAAATATACATAAAGCTCTTGCCGTTTTTATTGTTGAGGGAGCTGTATATTGGAGTAGTTCATAATATACAAGTATTTTTTAGCTTTTTTTATTGCGACTAAGAACTAACTTCCAAAATGTCAGTACAAGTTACAACCCAAACTTCTTATTCACTTGTTATATATTCAACATGACTCAAGCAGTTCCAACATCAACTTGTAACCGCTATGTAGCCATTACGAGTATTTTTTATATTTTTTGGTATTTCTGGATAAAGCTAGGCTAATCTAGCCGAGTACCCTTGCTCGCACGGTTGTACTCAGTGCACATGGTATTTTTTCGTTTCATCTCAGATGCCCACTACACATAAACAGATATTTTTAATGTTATTGAACGACAGTCTGTGCTTCGCTTCCAGGATCGATTTTTTCCGGGTTCCTTTCATTCAGCTCTCTTAGTTACTTTGCAAGGAAACGTAAAATATTCGTATAAATAAATTGATTTTTGATAAATGACGTCACCTCAAGGCGACTAATGTAATAGATGACGAAATCTAAATAAAATCGTTATTAGGCTGCTTTGGTGCGCTTTCAATTCTTGTGCGCGTCGGCATCCTGTCTTCTTCTGTCTGTTAGAGTAGGCATTTCAATCTACTCAGTCAGAAAGGGGGGACATCAAATATTTCATACTGCATAAAAAGAAGGGACAAGAATTCAACAAATTTCAAGGGAATGGCCAGCAGAAGAAAGGGAAGTCTAAAGATTTTACATTACTGTTTATAGGGATTCCTCCGGCCTACCCCCTCCCCCTCCTAAAAATGAATGCTAGCTCTTTTATTGATTTTTTTTACTGATCTTGGTAGCAATTGATAAGAGGGAAGAGATAGTTATAGAGGAAGAAAAAACTACAACAACAACACTAAATATCCAAAAATAATAGTAAGAGTGAAAGAAATAGCAGTCTTTTTCTCACGAAAGAAGTTCCCTATAAAACTGAGTTGGATGGAAATTTCTTAAAAGCAATTGCCAAGCTACACAGTTTTGTAGTTTGAAGACTAAATAATACGGAAAAGCGCTTAAACATTACATGATGAAAAGGACAAAATGTACGATTTAAGAGGTATTTATTTATTCTGATATCATGTCTACTGATATTTTCTTTGGTTGGATTCCAAAATATCTAGTAAGTTAAATAATTTCATGATACGAGGTCCGAAACCTTTCAAATGTAAATCTTATACGCATTAAATATCAAGATTCTTTACGGAAACTAGTTTCGTCTTCATCGACCTTTTCAATCGTTTAAGATATATATATATATTTGTCTTTTGGTGCGAAAATTTTGTATTTTTTGTCCTGACTTATGTATAATGAGATTCGACGAAAAAATAAACTATTCAAAATTTTAAAAATACAAGTTTGTCTTTAAAGTCATGGGATCTTTTTCTTTAAAAAAGTGGGAAAAAGCAATGTTTTACAAACGTTCCCTCGAGCGTTTCTGAGCCTCAGCTTTCACGTGATCAAAGTGGCATTTAGTACAGAGTATTTTTCGTTTTCTCACAGTGATCAATTTTGCTTCATCATGGCGGCCAACACATACGTCATTGCTCGGCAAATATTAGATTTTCGTTATCTTTAATATTTGTATAATTCTAGAATCTAATTGACCAGAAAATTCTACATTTTTCGTGGTTTCTAACTATAGACGATGGTCACTATTTTACTCCATTAGAGTGACTTTCACGGGCGAAGTAAAATCCCTAGCTCTACTCAAAACAGGGTTGTCAAATATTATCGCGTTATTTTCAGTATGGCTTCTTTACATGTAACTACAACCCCAAATTATTCTATTAGCACCACTTGTTTATTTTCATAAGGCAAAAAGAATAAGAAAGAAAATTTGTGCAAGCACTTATTCACCACTTTTCAGTCCACACATCGATTTATTTGTCAAACCAAAACATTTTTAAAATCCATACTTAACCTTGCAACCTTGATTGAATGCTTTGTGTTTGACCAATATAATGAACCGAAGTATGGAACTTGGTGAATGGACCATTCCCAAAAGTATGGAAATACAAAAGAAATAACACTTTTTTTATCGATGGCATTTATGGCATTTCTTTTGTATTTCCATGTTAGTCTAGCATTAGCAGCAGGTAGGGGGACTCGCGATCGATGCCAAAGATATACGGGTTTAACTCGCGGATTTACGAAGACGGGTACAGCAGATTTA
>NW_022258159.1:3054-46342 GCF_009602425.1 Actinia tenebrosa
GCTAAGTTGAAATCGAAATCTTCAATGTCGGAAAAGCAACTAACAATATTGCATTGCAAGTGAAACACTGAATTCTTTATAAGAATGTTGAAAGCCTGATGTTGAATTTTGTCGGGAATATAACGCCATACATCTGCGGCATCGCGGAACCGTAGTGTATTTCATCACAACTTGCTACAAATTAAAATGGTATTTCTGTGGTATATGCTAGGTGTATCTGAATTGCATCTGTAAGTGGCAAACCTTAGGTTAAGATGACATGATAGTCAAGGTAATGACACGTGTTCTGAATTGAAAAAATAKAGAGAGAGAGAGAGAGAAAGAGAGAGAGAAAGAGAGAGAACACTGAACCGGCTTCTCTTCTTTCTTATAAACAGACCTGATTAATCTTAGCAAAACCGTAGTCGAAAAAGCTTTTATGGCCTCAAAAATTCAACTTTTTCAATGGCACAAAGGCTCACTGAATAAATTCCCACAGAGACAAATATTTTACACACGTGAAAGATGAGAACAACCCTAATGCGTACCTGTAAATCCTGTAGAAGCTCACCAGAATTATTGTCATGGGCAGAAAGAAGCCTATAAACATCAGTCCAATGCTGTATGTCAATGCCTCGATAGTACTGGATCCCCACTCAGGACCACAGCTGATTCCCGCTGAACCTGGAACAAATCGACTCCAGCCAAGCAATGGAGGACTCATGGACAAAATCCCGTAGATCCACGCGCCAACTAGGACAGACACTGTAAACTTTCTTGAAAGGAATTTGTCTTTTCTAGTGACCACTGGTTTTACAGAAGTGATGGTGTAACACATTAAAACGCTTATTTCAGTTAACATTGCAATAGATGCAATGCCTGTTGCACCGTTTACGAATGCTGACCACGTACAACGGGATTCGCCAGAGACAAGTTTCATGCCTGACAAATTAGCGGTAATGGCGACGGGGTACCCAAACAGCACAATAAAAAGATCTGCGACAGCCAGGTTGATGACAAACGGTGCGATCACTTTAGTTCGCTGCTCTCTTTGTAGAAATACAATAATCGTCAGTACGTTTCCAAGAAAGCCGAGTGTCAGAATAAAAAACATGACGGTGCCGTAGCTGTAATAATTCCGGTCGTACCATGCAAGAGATCCGGTGCTTGACGCATTTGTGGTGATGTCAAAGATAGATAAACCATGTAGATCGGATCTACCGTTTGTAGAGAAGGAAGCATTGGTTTTGTTTTCAAAGGACTTACCAGCCATATCATCATCTGTCTTTGAGGAAAAATTTAAAGAATAAGTTACTCGAGTTGTACGTGTCGTTGACCATCACACACGAGACCACGAGACCAAAAATAGACAAAACAACTTATCAAACCGATATTATGATACTCTGTCAATAATTTGATGACATTTTAAGTGCTTGTGAAAACTAATGACTGACCTGAAAACTAGACAGCCCGGCAGGGGACAACTACCAAAATGAGGACACAAATTAGACATCCCAGTCAGGCACACGTACAATACTTAAAAGATAAGTAATCGGTTAACAATCTATTTGCAGTGTATCGGAGTGCCCTTATTAAATTTTTAGTGTTGCTATCTCGACTTCTCCACATGAACGAGGTAACCTAGTTGGGCCTTAGTTGACAAACCTAAGTTGTCATTCCTTCTTCTAGTGTTTCTAATAAAATTGCGGTAATCGAATGCTTTCTATATTTGTGCTTCTCCACAAGAACGAGGTAACGCGCTGTTAAGCGTCGTCTTTTCTGCCAACACACACTTATCAGCCGAAAATACTTTTGAGATTGGTTGTAATAACTTTCAAATTTGTTGGCCTTATTGTGGTCAGCTTGTCAACAACTTACCATTCGCACCATGTATGTGCCATTTACCGCTTAGAAACAAATCACACTTCCAGGGCTATCTCACCATACGGCATTCCGAGTGAGATGCATTTTCTATTCATATTGCTACAACCTTCAGACCTTGAACATTTCTTCACTCTTTTTTCACGTACTTGAGTTTTTCATGTTATACAACCTATGGTTTTTAATTTCGGTCAATCAAAACTTTACTAACTTAATACTCCGTTGATAGACAGAAGCCAATTAACTCTGGCCAAAACAAGTGCCGAGTCTGGGGCTGCTTCGGTCACAGAAATATAAAAAAAAAACTTTTAATCGAATGACTAATAATGACTTTCCCCCAGAAATGGTACCATTATTTGGAAAATAACACGAAGTCTTACCCGAAAGTCCTGAAAGTCCCTGAAAGACCAGAGACCTGCTCATGTATCGATTGACGTCCTGTTAATTAATCTGCTTTGTTATTAGTCCTTTTTGTTTTGTAGTGGCTTTTTGCACGGCTTAAAACATAGCATTGTTCGCAACTACAGGTATCAAACACCAAAAACAACTAACTTGTAAGACTTTTCTATGCATTTTTCAAGTTGAAGCTCGTAACTCAGTGTTAAAGGGAAAGAAAGGTAAGCATAGTAAAGATATACATATATATATATATTATATATAGTGTTAGCACAGCGTGAAACTATTATAGTTGGGTGCTAATGGATTTTCACTTTAGATCTGGAGATAATGCTCCCATTATAATAGCTGTCTTTTCAGAGATAATGAACTTTGGACGGATTTTGTGAAACAGTGGTGAGCAAATTTTCTGCACACAAGAAGACGGTAGGCAAAAATGTACCAGCTAAAAGTGAATTACACAAGTTCTCAATAGAATACAAAACAGCTTCGTCATTTAAAAAAACTTTCCTCTCAACCTTAAAAAAAAAAAGTTACGTATAAGCTATAGCTATAAGTAGACAATGAAATCCCCAGAGATCAATTATGCGAGTATACGTTCCCCGTTACCATGACGACAGATTTTTGGACTCAGCAACAAGACGCTCTTAAACTCCGAGTTACTTCAATATTGGCTGCCCAATAGACTTTATTAGACTAAATTTCCTCACTTTTATTTTCTTAAAACAAGTTTTTTTTTAGAGGAGGTACTAATGGTTCTCGGCAAGGGCAGCTCGAGTTGTAACTTCGTAGCCCAGGATCAAATTTGGTAAGTTTTCTGGAACAGTCACTTGTACTAGGACGTCGTATTTCAGCTGTGTTGACTCTTATCATTTTCACGTTGTACTGTCTTGTGTTTTATTCACACAGTCGTGTTTGCAAAACACTCTAAAATAGAACGCCTCGAAGATTTAATTCTGGTGTTTTAGTCTCATAGTTCCTTGCGGTCTGATGTGAAAGAGTTTATCACTCGATGTTGCCAAGCGAACGAGCAAAAGTTTATTACTTCTAAATGGCTTCCAGATTGCGATTAAGATCTTAGTTTACGAAAAATATATTTATTTCAGGAAAGATCACGTTGTACATGAACATGGAGCCTCGAAATACTGGCCCGAAAATTGGGGATTCTTAATCGAGCAATATCAGAAAGTAAGTAAAGTATCATCATTATATGAGGGCATAAAGTTCGATCAAGTGGGAATCAAGTGAACTGTTTACTTAAGGGAGCTATACCAATTTATTTATTTTGAATAATTTTCAACTGTTTTGATCTAATAACGCTCTAAAAACCTTGAAATCAAATCTAGAGGTTTGGCACTGTTTTTAATTCCTTTTTTACGATTGTGCTCTCCCTCTTGAGCTGAAGCCTGCTAGCAACAGGGAGCCCAAAACTATTTAATGTGCCGTAAATGTCACAGTATATAAACATGGCAGACTTTTAAACTACGACACTGAATAACTTGAGAATTTTGATAAATTAGAACGGAGAAAATRCTTATTGGGCCGTATATTTTCTAGAAAAAGATTTCTTAAATAGCATGTTTTCTAAAGTTTTACCACTATAATCTTTAAGGCAAATTATAATAAATTATAATTTGATAGAAATTTAATAATTTCTAATAATTAATTTCAAGCTGGCTAAAGAGGATACAACAGAAGCGACAGGAGCAGCAGCAGTGCGTGTCAAGCAAAGACGTGAAAATCTTAAGCTCCCTCCAATAGATTCAAGTGTTGCCTCCCAACTCTCTGTTGGCAAGTCTACAGCATTGTACCCAAACACTACCTCTCAGGAAATTGGGTGGAGATCAAGCCAGCGGCAATGCAACCTGGAGAAATATGGCAGATATTCTAAACCCAGGTCTTCTTTCTTAGGACAAATGAAATGGCCTCCAGAGAGCATTGGTTGATTGATATCCAATTTATATATTTTTTGTAGACTTGACATTCATGCCGTATAGTTAAGGTGCTGACACACAGTGCAACATTGCAAGCAACAAATTTGAATTGGGGTGACACACATTGCAACAAAATCACCCAACATCGCTTGTGTCAGCCTGATATGTTAAGATATATGGTCAGAAATTATAAATTTGGTGCAAGCTGATTAGCTGGAAATTTCAAAATGTTGCGGGCAATGTTGCAAGAGTAGAGCGCGATTCAACTTCAGATTTGTTGCATGCAACAAGTTTGGGGTAGACACACTCTGCAACAGTCCGGTTTCGTGAAATGTTGCATGTAATGTTGCACCGTGTCAGCACCTTTAGAGTACTCATGTTCATAAGGCCCTATTAGGGGGAAACTCATGTCTGAATTTTGTCACTTCCTATGTGGCAATTTCAGCACATTCTCGTTTATTTGCTTGTAGGAATTTCTGCCCAACAGGGCCTCACTCTCATAGATTTAGTCTGCCATTCGTCAATCTCATGTCACTTGTTCAAATTTAGCAGGGCCTCGATCACGGCATTACTATATTTAGAGGCAAGACCTTGAATCTTGGATAAATGGAAGGAAAAAAGGAAGAAAGGAAAGAACATGTCATCATTGCTAAATGAGAACTATTCAATCTATAGTGTCCTATTGGCAAAATTATTATAATTCTTGGTTATGTTTGTTAAAAATCAAGTCTAATTTATAACCTCTCGTGACAACTAATTCAAAGATATCTTAAAAAACCTTACAGACACCAATAGGCCATTTCATGGATTCCATTACTCAAGCCTCCGCAGCGTGTAGTTATTCTTTAGAATTTGACTACAGTCCGCAGTAATGAAAGGAATTTACACATCAACGAACAATTGAAACACTTAAAAATTTCACAGGTTGTAGGCAATTTCTAAAGAATATATTACACACTGACTAGGCTGAGGTTGACTAACAGAATCCGTGGTATGGTCTATTTATTCTTAGAGTTGCTCTATCAAAGGAAAAAACAATGCATTTCAGTCCTCATGAGTAAGACATTGGTTTGTCTTCTAAATTGAGCTGCATTGGTCCTGCGAGGAGTCAGCTTCAATCCCTAAACAGTGTGACCTGCCTTTTGGCCATAGACGAGCTTTGCATTGTGGCTATGAATTGTTGATAAAACTCAATTTCATATAAATGTAGTAAAAATCAACAAGCTTTATGGTACCCTGACGTGTGAACTGAAATAATCTGTTGTGAGTTMCTGTGTTAAGGGACTAAGAATAAGAATAGCCACAGAAGCATCCAGATGTGCACAGCCTCGGCTTTGACTAGTGCTTTGAAACTTAAGCTTTCTAACTGTTGGTGGGAAGGGAGCATTGGGTGATGACGCTAAGAACAGCTATGGGGGAGAATAGGTACAAGTACTATCAAGATGTTAAATAGGTAGAACTGAGACAAAATATTTCATTGTACTAAAAGAGCAAAAATGAAATTATTTAAGTTTGTGTTGCAATATGAAATAAGGGACAAATATACATTTCTTTTTTTAAATCAATTGAATCTAGCACTACCACTGCTGCTACCTATCGTCTGTGTTACATCCGGAATTTTCTTCGTAATTTACGAAGGAAATTCTGGATGTGAGGCAGGCTAGCTACCTATGGTAGCCTGTGAAATGGTTCTCTGGTGCGGGGGTTTGGGCTGGGCTATGACTGTGGTGTGTAATAAGTCTACTATTATGGACAAGGCATGATTTACAGGCATCAACTTTACAGATAATGTGAAGTATCATTTATTATGATTCTATGAGAAATGATATTCTTCATCCTATTGCATGCGACTTATTAATAAGTGCTAACAGCATAAAACACATAGTATATTTAAATGATTTGAGAGCAAACACCAAAAGAAATAATACAAATATTCCACTCAAACAAAATGTACTCCTTTGTCAATTATTTAAATTATTTATTCACAAATAAAACTAATAAATATTAATCTATAATACAGAAAAATTGTGATACAAATAATTTATCTGTGAAGGTATCAGACATACTTGACAATACGTTACATTAAATTTGACCATTATAATAATAATTATTATTAATCAATAATAATAGCCATCCTATTAATACTTTGTATTTCAGTGAAATAGTTTAAATATATAAATCTTGATAGTATAAAGTGTACTTTCATAAAGCTACTATATTTCATAACATGTCGAATTGGAAACATTTCACTCTTCATGCAATAGTAGAATTACTGCTTTAAAATTATTTACAAAGAAAATAGTTACAAGTCTATTAGGAATGCTTCCTTTTTACAGTTCCGTTGCAAGAAGAATACTCCTCAAGTGTCTTAATGGACCAAAAATCTTAACAACAATCAGTGACCAGGAATAATAATTCCAAGCCGAGGCTGGAGTTGCAGGGCATGATAACATGATAATTATCATTCTTGGTCACTTAAGGCAACTGTAAAAAGGAGTATTCATCTTGCAATTTTGAGTTGTTAATTATCAAAATCTGAAAGAGAAAAGGGTATATATTTTACTAAGCTTTTATGATGCAACAGCTCTATCTTTGACAGCAGGTTTAATGTATGTCATTACATGCAGACTACATCTTCATACTACTGATACAAGGGTATCATATGAAGTTGTCAACATGACACGTTTGGGTAGATATCAGAGGCGGATCTAGGGGAGGGGTGCAGGGGGAGTGCACCCCTAGATGAGCTGATATCTACTGCATTATTGGTGTTTGTGTTTGTAAGCAAAGGGTGTACCCCCTCCTAAAAAAAAATACTGGATGGTGCACCCCCCGTAGAAAATATTCCTGGATCTTCCCCTGGGTACTAAGAACTTGGGTTTACTTTTACTTGACATGATTGTGCAATTTTAGTGTAAAACGCCATACTAGATTTATATGTCACTGGTATTCAAAATCTTCAGGCTTGAATTATGCATTCCAGTGCATATCATTGAGGGCTTACTGTTGCTCATATCAGGTGCTAGTAGTTCCTCTATAATGTGTCATGGACAGTCAACATCTTTTGATTTTGATCACGCAGTTCAGTCCAAACTCTGTATTATTATGGTAATATTTGCAAATATACTCTTCTTTTAATTTCATTTAGTCTTGAGGCTGTAGCCATCATGTTTCACATTAGATTAGATGCATCCATGATCCTCTGGGCAACAAATTTTGACATATCTTTCGAGCCAGAACATTCCACGAGAATTGCCAAAGATAAGTGAAGCATCAGTGGCCCTCAAGCACTTGGTATAAAAATTTCTCTTGTTTCTGTAGCCAAATACACGTACAGCATGATTTGAAAAAACCTGTAACCCTCCAGCTACTTTGATTATCATTCCTTGTATTCATCATGCTGCACAGTTAGTCTGAACAAGGCAATCCATGCCATTTAAGCAGTCTCACATCTGCAATCAATATGTTCGGCTACATTTATCCAAAAAAGTCTCACTACTGAGAACATTCTTCTGGATCACTGACCTTTATATGTCATTGTGTAGACAGTGTGTTTCACACCTCATAACCATTGAGCTTTTATTCCTGCAAGTCATCATATGTTTTATGGTATGTCTTGCATTTGCAGAGCAATTAAAGAGGTACATCAACGTCTTTACTGCCTAAGCTTTCCTTGCTTTCAGAGTACAGTGATTTTAGTACCAGTGCTTGGCATATTTCATTATATTCCTGTGATATATCCTATGACTATTCATCTCTCATGTTAGGTCTTTACTTCTTCCCATGACCTTAACTTGTTGTGTGGTACCAGAAGCAGCAGTAAATATCATGACAGATTCATAACTAGTACCAGGTGTTTGTGGGCTGAACTTGATTGGTAGGCGAACAAACCGCTGTGGTCTTACTGTCACTCTAACATTGCTTATTGAAAAAGGCTCCTTTGGGCCCACGATTTTTACCTGTTTTTGAAAAATTAGAAATAGAAAGAAAATGGATGAAAAGAGCATTTTTTGAATTTAGCCCGTTTTAAGATTTTTTTCTAAATTCAAAAAATAACCACGCAGAGCAAAAGAAGTGCTATTTCTCAATGATCGGGTAAAATTTCGAGTCTTTATTTCACGTTTCAATGATTTTATTGAAATTTTTGATGAATCTCCATACATTTCCTTATAGCAGGACACCACAGAAACCAAGCTTGGGCTACCTGTGAATGAATCAAACCTGAGAGATCACTGCACTACCAATGTACCACCCTTGATTTCCTAAAACTCTCTTTTGGACCTTTCTTTTACTCAGATGAAGGACTAGCCTCTGAAACATCAGTAGGTTTTTTCATCTTTTCACGGTGTAAAATTTATCCTTTTATCATTTTTGTACGAATAGGAAAATTGGAAAATATTGACCAATAGTTTCTATCTCCTCTGTCCATAACTTACCATACTGGGTTCAGTGGAGTCATTGCAGACTTTAACTTTGACCTCGTTGCTTTCTCCTGCTGCTATATCTGGGAAATGTACCTCTGATTCAGTGATATACACTCCTTTGGGTTTACCACTGCGCTTGATGCTTGGTCTGAAGTAAATGGAATTTATAGATTAATGAAACAGATATAAATATATGTCCTTTGGAGCTTGTTAACATATAAAGGGAAGCTACTAGATGGATGGATGAGTGAATGAATGGATGCATGATAAACTCATTGAAGGATGTATGTATGTATGATACATGTAGTGGATGGATGAATGCATGCATGACGGACAGAAGGGTGCATGATGATCACACGGATGAATGAAATGATGATGAATGAGTGAATGAATGAATGGTGGATGGACGGATGAATGGATGCATGATAAACTCATCGAAGGATGTATGTATGTATGATACATATAGTAGATGGATGAATGCATGATGGACGGAAGGGTGCATGAAGATCACATGGATAGATGAAGGAAGAGAATGGGCAACAGAATGACGTATGGGCAGGCCTTATACATGCCATATGTTAATAAATCCCCCATTTAAAAAGAATGAAACCTGATTTCTGTGAGCTGCCGAAAACCCCACAGCCTGAGAAAACATTGAATCACAGGAAAGATCCCCAAAATATCCCTATCTACACAATATCTAAGACATTTGTTAAGTATGTACCTGCTTTGTGTTCTGGGTGCAGTATTTTGTGGAGTTGATGTTGTCATCTTATTAGCCATCCCCACAGGGTTTGTACCAGTAGCAGTTGGCTGTTTAGGGTTTGTATGTGTCTGAGGTTCTTTGGACAACCTCTTTGAAGTTGGTTGCTCCTCTTGTCTAATGGTATTTGGTTCTGTGCTGAACGTTTTTGTAATTGCCTTGAAAATAATAACAAAATAGGAAAATTGAACCTTTATCATTTAGGACATTAGTGATAAAACAATATGAACAGTCATATAAATTACCAGTATTGCCATTGCAAAATGTAAAATGTGGGCCTTTTGAAGGGCAATAATATAAACATAATTATATCCAGTTGTTCAGATCAAGCATGGATATCATCATCATCCAAATAAAACAGATTTTCTTTAAAAAATTAGCAACACTAATAAATGTCCCCCCCCCCCCCACCACCAGTCACATGCCTCAGGAAGGACTCTTGCATAAAATATTTTTAGACAGTAATACCTTTGCTGTAATTTCTATTCTCTGCTTGTGTACACGCCTCAACCCTTCTTCCTTAAACTAAGGAGGATAATGATGACCACAAAAATATCAAAATATATTTTAAAAAAAATCATATTATAAAGAATATTATAAAATATTTAAGCACTTAAACACTACTCCAGGACCATAACAAGTACCTGTAGATCCCAAAACTGTGAGTATTGACCAGGGTCTCTTGGCTGGAACTTTATAGGAATCTGAAAATGTGGAAAATAATAGGAATTTCTCAGACCTGAAAATGTTAGGGGTGCTTGTAATCTTCCACAGCATGAATACAGTCAACTCTTGCCTTGCGGACACCCTGATATTACGTGGTGGAGAAATTATGGACAGGAGAAAAATCCTGACAAAAATTCTTGACAAAGAAATGACCATAAATAATCTTTGCCATTGCAGATGCTTGCTATTATGGACACAAAGTGATGGTCCTGAGGGTTTCCGCTGTAACCAGAGTTGACTGTACGATGTAAACTAAATTATAACTAAATTTGATAAAAACGAAGAAACAATATTGTGCAGCTTCCACTCCCTAAATTTTATTTTAGTGTTTTGATGGAATTAAATGAAAGAAAGTTTCTTTGTCAAACTTTGAAACTATCTCATTTCAGTCATATCGAATGGAAGTCAGCATGTTAGGAATGACAGAGGGAATCCCAAGAAAAACCTAAGGATTAAGGGAGAGACCCAACAATCTCTTATACACCATGTGGGATATCACTTCAGAGAATCAAACCCAGCACCCTGATTTAAAGGCAAGTGCACCACCACCCACTACACCTCTCTTGATTCCCCCATGTAAAAATGTATGATCACACAAAAGCCCCCCATTTCTATTCCCAATAAATCCTGACTATTTAAGTGAATACAAACCTTCATGACAGCCATGCCTGCTGCAACACCTGATCGTTTATGAAAGCTGAATGCTGTGTATGTTGTTCTGTAGATGTCTCCTGTATTATCAGTTGCCTACAGAGAAAGAGTGGGACATTTATTTAAACTAAATTATTAAAGTATTATTGGACAATAGTGAGTCACAACCAGGCATTTGTAAAAGGTTTCTACTACTTGATTATACCTGATTGGGCCATGGGTCAATAGCCCACAAGAAGCAGCCAAGTGAGCTATCTAACCCATAGGTTATGAGAAATGTCAATTATAAAGGCATAAAATAATTTTAGGGAAAAAGAACAAGACTCAAAGATAAGTAAAAGCAAATTTTGACAATCGAATAACTACATGTTACTAGCAGCTTACCTTGACATATGCAGGTGCTACTGAAGACAAGTCCCACATCACATTTGCATTGCCAACATTTTCTATGACTAATTCTGCCACTAAAATGGTCATGAAATATGTTAATATGGAGATTTTGTTACAAACATCCTTTATAATCTAAAGGTATTTCATGACATGGCTGTGGTGTAACAATCAATAATGAATTATGAGACATGTGAAATTACTAGACGTGTCCCTCTTTAACTCTGACGAAGGACTAGTAGTGTTCGAAATGTCAGTAAGTTTTTTCATCTTTTCACGGTGTACAATTTACCTGTGCATAAAATTACACTGACGCAGCTTACAGTAATTATTAGCTAGTTATCTGTTTTGTGTAGTCATGACACACATGACCCTGAAGTTTTAGTGTTCTTCCATATCTAATTTTGTCACAAAGCTTACCAGACTCTTTTCCAGCTACAGTCTCTTCAAACTCTACTTGCTTTGTTCTGACCACCAAGGGTGGAAGGTGGCTGGTCGGCAAGGCAGGGGTAAAGGGTGTGAATCCTTCTTTAGTCTCCAGAGCCTGGAGAGTAAGTGCTCCAGGCTGATAAGGGGAGTTTTCAAGTACAACTTCTTCTCTGATTTGGACACGGATAGCTTTTTGAGTTCCATCACATTGTATGTAGACTGTGCCACCCCAGGGCAGTTGTATTCCTGAGGAGGGTAGGGTGGGTCTTGGACTCATCACAACCATAACTTGACTCCTGGATTATGATATTAGTTGTTAATTGGTAGCATGGCAAAATTCACTACTAACATTTAAGTTGAAAAGCTGACTATGAAAAAGGGTGCAAGATAGTTCAATCCAAGGTTTTTTAATACCTACCTTGATGGAATCTGTCCACGATCAGGCGTGATGGTAAGACAGTGAGCAGGCCAGATAAACTCAAACCTATGAAAAATGATAGTATAATGATTATAGTGAGCAATGAAATACCAGTCCATCACAGGTTTATCCTACAGTTTGCACTAAATAAAGGGTAAGTCATTCTAGCAAGAGAGCACTAATCAACTGTGGTCCAGGTGATCTATTAAGGCTGGTGGCAGCCTGTGATTACTGTCAGTGATGTTCAGGTGCTAGAATGGCCTACTCTGTGCTAAACAATATTCACTTACGTTAAAGGTCGTTCAGAGAAATTAATAATCTGCAACCTTCCAGTGCCTTTCTCACCTACTATTAACAATAGAATACAAAGATATTAAAGATCTAAGGACCAAGTTATAATGAATTGAACACCAAGTTGAAATTGGTATAAAATAACCACTGTATCATTGATTTAATAATATAATAAAGTCAAGAGGAGAGCAGCACCACTGTGAATATCCTCGTTTAATACATGTTCCAATTTGATGCACTGGCAGCTTAGACCAGTGCCATCCACTGTACCTAAACTCCATACAAATCATAACAACTAGAATCAAAGAAGGACACTGCTAAAGAAATGTAATATGCTTACATGTCTTGTAGGCTGTTAGAACTAGGTGTTCAGGAAGTACAGTCCAGGCTTCAGAGGTTTTAGCATCTTCAACTGTGAATATATGGAGGATACATGCTCATGAGAATAAAGCTCATGACCAAACAAAAAATAAAGCAAAATTCATGATGACCCATTCATGTACTACAACATAAACATACACAAAAAATGTACACTGTACAACTTATTTTGAGAAAAAAACATCTCTTTTTTCACTCTTTAGTTGTATATCCTACCTTGAGGTGTTGGTGCTGAGGCCATTTCCTTGCTCAATACGGAAGGTCCATTTTCAGAAGGGCCTTGCATTGGCACCAAATCTAGGGACCTGTTGGCTTTAGCCTTGTCAGGACCTGATGGTGGTGACCCTACTAGCATTAACAGGACCCTTGACACACAGCTCTGGAAGAACTGGGTCCACTGTGGAACTTGGGGGTAAACCATATCTGTAGTACAAAAAAGGTAGTGACAGATTAATAGTTATTATATAGGCTGGCTGGGTTATCACGTACTTTATGACCAGCTGACATGTTACTGTTGACTGGCTGGGTGGTTGTTAGTCATGGTGATGAATACTTTTAATGAAACAAAGCCTGGTTCACCTTCAATGATTTTGTCTTCATCTTGGAAGGCTGTGAGGAAGTTGATGTTCATTAAAGGACCACTACATTTAGCTGATGCATGTGGGAGGTCATTCCTCTGAACATATCTAAAACAACAACATTATGATTAAGTGAATATAGACACAAATGAAAAACCTCATTGCCCAGGGATGACACATGCTCTGAAATAATGGAATCATTCTGACCATGATCTATGGCAGCTATCAACTCCAAGGCATGAAATTTCTAAGACATTGATTAATTTTGTGAAGTTCCTAACCTCTTATACTGCTGTCTAATTCCTTCATCTCCTGTATAGAATGCTAAGGTTGCTACAGTGCTCATCTCAGTTTTACATTTGATGGCATCATTCTCAAGGGGTTGGTAAACCACAACTACTTGCTGTGGGGAAACAAACACGTCAAAACATTTACTGTATTAGCGCTACGCATATTTCTGCATTGTAGATATCTAAAGACAAGGAATGGTATTACTAGGTTTTTGATTGATAGATGTCCGAAGAATTAGTAGGATGTTAAGACCAGACAGCCTGAAGTACTGTGGGTATTCATAATTTTACATCTAGAACTGCAGCTCTCTATCTCTAGGACTTACTTTGGATGTTCTTTCTGGTAATATGAAATTATTTGGTGCAATATTCAGATGGGTAGCAGGATAAATGGTCTGAGATGCAACATCTGTGAACAAAGACAAATACAGTTGCAGCTAAGTATCATTACTGTACACTAAATACAAGTCTAGGTACCCATAACTTCCAAACTACAACTGGAAACATGATGTCAAGCCATCCCTTATGAAAACTCTATCTTCAATACATTACAGCATCCATCACATTTTTCCACTACTTTTAATACAAGTGAGATTGAACTTTAAAATATTGACAGCAATGGCTATGAAATTTTTATCCATCTATAGATGCTCATTACCTTCCCTTATCCCTCTTCCATTACCCTTCCTCCTCTCTGCTTGTACCCACCCATGCATGCCACACCCTTTATATTAGGGATAATTAGGCCCAAGATGAGACAACTAAGTCTTCACTGACCTGAGTAGCAGACAGCTTTAACAAAGGCAGGTCTTGTTCCGGTGTTCTTGACTGTTAGCTTGATGACATTTTTCTTACCAAGGGACACCTGAGTAAAGTAAAATCATCACAGGATAAGGTCCTATAGGGACTCTGACAGTGACATCCTCAATACTCTCCACATAAAATGAACACAAACATTGCTTATTAATGGCAAAGAAAAGTAATGATGATTTACTGCCAAATTTCAAATGAAACACCCATCTTAGAGTGTTTGTCTCGGGTCAGTAAGGTAACAGTTAGAAGCTGATAAGGTAGCGGTAAGATAGCGGCTGACAAACAGAGTTAATAACCAGTTACCATACAGTGCACATTGTTCATTATTACCTCTCCTAAGTTGGCTATGTATCCTTCACTCAGTTTTCTGGTGTCAACAATCACTAGTTCACTTGATCCTCCACAACCATACAATGGTACCTTCAACAACAATAATAACATGTTTAGAACTCTGAGATACTACATATAATTATCTTAGACAGTTGTCCATTCTTGTTAATTTTAAATTATGAGCAAGTTATACCTCCAGTAATGCTCTCATCAAAGAGCACTCACTATTATTAAAACTCCAATCACATTAGTTGTCCAAAGGCAGAATTGATAAACAAAATAGCATGTTTTAGTTGATATTCCTTAATTAAATTGAAACAGGTTATGGAAAAACATCAAAAATATGGTGGTATGTATATATTGTGGTATCAAGGCTATGAAGAGCACTGACACAGACTAACTCCAATCAAATTAGTTGACCACATTATAGTTGATATTCCTTAATTAAATTGAAACAGGTTAATATGCAAAAACATAAACCAAAAAACCTTTTTAACCTTCTTAAAAGAACAGCATGGTCAATTAAGCAGAGCAGAACAAAGGAGAACAGAGTATTGCAAAGCAGAGCAGTCCATTGTTAAGCAGCCTTACCTTGGATTTGGTTCCTCCAGAGAGGGTTCTGATTACAAGAGCACTGGATATTAAACCAAGAGTTGAGGGAGCAAATAAGATGTGAACTGGTAGCTCTTCCTGCAAATATGATACAAGCACTGAAATGAGTATTTTAAATTCAATTAAACCAACTAACCCTAACCCTAAATCAATAAATTTGAAAGGGGTAACTAGACTTTAAACCAGGTTGAAAGAAGGTTAACATACCTGAGGTGCTAAACCAACAATAGATGCCAGAGATTTCTCATCTACTTTACCAAATGTATTCTGAAGCTGAAAATTTGAATAATACTTTTCTTAGATGACTGCAACAAAAATAAAGTTATTTAATCATCAAACCAGGAGTCAAATACATATAATCATACATTGAGCAGCCAGGTCTTAAAATAATGGATGGTCATCAGACAATGTCCTGCAAGATGGAACTTGTCTGATCAAATCTTTGTCTTGCCAGTCATTTTCACCAGTAATGTTGAGCCAAACACGGGGCATGGCTGAGCTAAAACCAATTTGTCTGGACTTATTTTAAGCCCTGAGCCAGCTAAACCTTGAAATTTTCCAAACATAAAGAGAAGAGAATTTTCACCTTATCCGTGTAACCCAGTAGTGGAACCGTGCTGCTGGTTCAACCCAGGAAACATCGTTCTGCACATTTAGCTATGATACATACCTGAAAGTCTGGGTGTTGTGCCTGTATTGAAAGTTGCAGTTTTAGTTTCTTGGATGGCATCTGTCCATTGTGTTTTAGTACTACTTTTTGTTGACTGAAAAAATAAAGAATGTTATGCACGATCTTTCTTTCTTTCTTTCTTTCTTTCTTTTCCTTTTCCACAAAACAAATTATTGGCCAAAACTAAAAACCATTAAAAAAATCTTTAATAGAGATTTTGCACCATCATGTGATGGCAGCCATGACAGGAGGCAGGAACAAATGAGTTGGGTCTAATCTGATATACATGAGAAAGAATTCACTTTCCTAGGGGAAAAAGAAGTGTTGAAAAGAAAGTTGTGCTTCCTGTCATGGCTGCCATCACGTGATGGTGCTTGTGTCCAAGTATGCAAAACCAGGGTCTGTTACTTACACTGCTTTCCCAATGGCAACTCCACCCCAACATACAACAGGTTTGTTACACAGCAGAACAGGGCTTGAAAAGCAATAAGAACAATATTAGGAACATTCATCAGCAAGAATACCTATTGCCAATTATTTTTTACAAATTTGCATGTTACAGTGCAATGACTTAAAGATAGCCACAAAGTATCATTCAGAAATACAAGTATGAAACTAAGGTATATCAAAGCCAATTTGGATGGTATGTGATGGAGAACTGTCCAATGGGTCCACACAATATTTAGTCTCAGTACCTTTCCTGTTTTGATAGAGTCTTCTTTTCAGATGTCGCCATTCCTCTGAGCAGTACATCATACTCTGGACCATCAGGAAGCACACTCATCACAAGAGTACTGAAAACAAATCAAGAAGACTGAGGAGCAAATTAAACAGATTATCTTTGGTTTAGTGCTTCCCTTGTTTCTGTGTCCCAGTCAACTCTAAACATGGAATCACTTCATAAATTTTTGATGGTTTGGCCATGACATTTTTTGATTGACAAAGTTATTTGGATTGTGTGTAGATTTAGTACTTTAACACAGTAAGTGAATCAGCACCATCCACAGGTGAATGGCAAGCATTGTATTTCTATGCCTTCAAACCACCAAAAAGAGTGGGACAAACTGAAATGGAAAACTCAGGCATTAGCGCTAATGCTAGACATATTGTTTGTTACCTGTCTATCACTGAGTCTGGTTTGGTTGGTTTGAACTGTACTGTTACTTCCACTTCCTGGAATACAGTAAGAATTAAAGAACATTATTATGAAAAGATGTAAATATTGAATTTAAGTAATTTTTAAAAAGACAAAATTATCTGTTGCCAATAGGTTGTCAGAAATACTTTGGGAGGTTATCAGTGGGTAGGTTATGGTGGGTTGTTAGTAGGTTATGGGTATGTTGCCAGTATGATGCCAGTGAGTTGTGGGTAGGTTATGGTGGGTTGTTAGTAGGTTATGGGTATGTTGTCAGTATAATGTCAGTGAGTTGTGGGTAGGTTATGGTGGGTTGTTAGTAGGTTATGGGTATGTTGTCAGTATGATGCCAGTGAGTTGTGGGTAGGTTAGGTTAATCTTTCTTTTTAACCTAAGGTATAGTTGCTCTGCTTTTCTTACCTGCTGAGGTCTGAGTACTGTTCTGCTTGGAGTCACAGTAAAATATTCAACATCTTTAAGGATCTTAAGGTCTACTTGCAGGCTGATGTTGCCAGCATTTCTCACAGGGAAGCCCCTACTAATCCTCTGTCCAACTACACCTGACAATGTCAGAGCCTGGAAAATAGAATAGCAAGTGTGAGGTAGGAGTGGAAGTTGCATAAAAGATGGTGAACACTAAAGACAGTTGCAACAATTCCTAACAGCAAAGGTTGTTGCCATGCTGATGATATCTTGCAAATGCAGCTAACTAATGATTGGCTTTCATTAACATTTACCATTGACAAATGAGTTTTGGTCATTCCTAAGTAATGCAAGTGCCACAGCCAAGTTACATTTGTTAGCTATACAAAGTCATGTCTTTCAATTGGTTGCCACACATTTCTAGTACATCCACATGGTCCAAAACACTGGTCAAGAAACATTTTTATCAACTGTGATTTATCTGTTGCTAACCTGTAAACTTTTGGGAGTATGAAGTCTTGCTACACCAACAGTGGCCTTGACAAGAACACTTCCAATTATAGGACCTTTAGGTACAAGAAGCAAGGTTAGTTATCAAGTCAGTATAGAAATATTGAATTTGTGATCAAAGGTTTTCCTTTTCAAGGACACAAAAATCCGACAAAGGAATGACAAATGCATATATAGTAAAATAACTTTGAACATTTCAGGTTCTTTATATGATTTGGGCAGGAGTGTTTTTGTACGTATTGAAGTAAATGTCACAATGTGTTGAGTTGTTACAAACCTTCATCGCAGTCCATTTCAATATCTACTCTAGCAGTGAACTCATCTGGAAGACCGAGAGATCCAAAACCTAAAACAAAGGCAATGTTGCAATATTATATGGAATATAAAGAATAGTTCTAGACTTATATGACTCATACAAAAGGTTGTCCTAGTCGGCAAAGGAGTCATGTGACATGATATTGTTAAGTACCCTTTAATTGTACCTCCCATGACTGTAAAAAGGTTAACTGGTATTAAGATGGCAGTGTTAGTAGTATTTTATTTTTGTATATTACAGGAAACTCAGGTAAACTGTTATTTCCATACCTGGATCTGTTTTCTGAGGTGCTTGAAAGAGAATCCAAATGACATGAGGATCTAATGAACTATTCTGTGAATTGACAACGATAAAACAATTAATTTGGAATCAAGTTTACATGACACTTTTTTCAACAAAAGATAAACAAATTATAAGTCAATAGCCATCCCTAACAATAGGCCTATACCCTTGCTCCTGTTGTCCCAAGTACCCTACCAGCTGTCAATATTCAGGAAAAAACAACTATGTTCTAAGTTGAAGTTTTTATACCAACCACTGTTTGTGTGCCACTCAAAACAACTTTATGGATAGACAAAAYGCCTTTGTTGACAGCAACTTTAGAAGGTGGAGTAGAAGAGGAGCTTTTCTTGGGTGATGAATCAGCATTAACAAATGAGAAACAATGAAGGGAAGTGGCATTCTGTTGAGAAATGATTAATGACAACATTTATTACCTACCCAGAACAACCAGCGTGATAATAATATAATACAACACAATAACTATTAATGAGGGATGTGCATTCACAAGTTGTAAAGTGACTTTCTAGCCTCCCCCCCCCTGGGTTTTTTTAGGGTAACAATCATCACACAGCTTACTATTATTGTATGGTTATAATGATATTATACTGACTCTTGCATCTGCCTCTTACCCTGCTGACAAGTCAAGAAAGTTGTCTTGTGAGTACTTACTGGTGTTATAGTTAGTCTTATGGGAATAGCTGCCTTCCCTTTGTTGATGAGTCGAAGTGGTCTGGAGTGCTTACTGTTAGCAACCATCTCACCAAAATCCACAACCTGGCTGTCCTCTGACAAAACCTACCAAATACATAGCAATTATTAGGAATCCTCATTTTTTCTTCCATTATTTTTCTAAATCAATTGCCAACAAATCAATTAGCTAGTACATTAGACATAGATCTGTGTCAAATCAGTATTGATTTTCTTTGTCACATTCCTGTCATAACATCGACGAGGATCAATACCTCAATATCAGGCTGCTCGGCCACTGCCTCAAGAGCAACAAGACTTGGTAAAGTCTCAGCACTCTGCTGACCATCAGAAGCCACAGGAGAAGAGGTGACATGTAATTGTGCTGAGTGTAGCCCTGTTAGACGAGGCTTGAATATAACCTGAAAATGGGAAATTGCTTTTAATAACATCATTGGATATATCAATAACTTTCTATGACCTGCAAATATTATTATCAATATTATTTATTTATCATTTAAGTTGGAAATTGATTTAAGGCTCTCTTACCTCAATTGGAATTGTTGTATGAGGATTAATAATGAGTCTTGAAGGCACAAAGAATGGGTTATCTACAGAGTTGGTGACCTGAGCACCATTCACAGTACAGTAAGCAACCTTGACCATACAGTAGATCCATTTACTACTGGAATTATGCAGGGTCAATAAGCTGCGCGTTTGAATACCAACAGGACATACAGGAGGTAATTTAACCTCTCCTGGGACCACTATAGGAGTAAGAGAGTTTGTAGTTCTGTTTTGTGTATTGGTTGGCTGGGAATCAGAGCCCAATGTCATTCCTTGAGATGTTAGTGGCTGGCCAAGCTGCAGAAGTCCTGCAGGAGCAGTCTGTAAATGCTGCTGCCCCTGCTCTGTTGTATGAGGGACAGCACCTTGTGCCTGCCAAGAGAATGTCTGCGTATTCGTTGCAAGTCTTGGAGCAATGCCAGCTGATACAGTATTAAGATGCAATGCCTGCTGGTTGTTGCTATAAATACTATAAGGAGGAACTTGGTGAGTTTGATGTCCAACTGAAATTGCACCTGGTCCCATAAAGCCAGGAACAGAGTACCCATCAGGTGGGTAAATACCACTAGGGTACTGTCTTTGAACTGCTTGATTAGGGAGTGGAAATGCTGGATAATGCATAGGAAATGTTCCACTCAAAGGACCATTAATATTTGGCACATATCCTCCAGGTTGAAACCCAAATCCTTGAGGACCAGGATACCCTAAGTTTCCAGTCTGTCCTGGAAACTGTGATGATGGTATTGCTAAAGGTGATACTACACGAAGAGGTGGTGGTACTCCTATTGTAACAGGTCTCATGTAGTTTCCAGATTCACTAGTCATGGATAGAACAGGTGAATATGAAGAAGCAGCAACTGGATAGCCACTTCTCACCACCTCAGCTTTTTCGTAAGGTGAATCTACCCCTGTTTTTGGCCATGAGTGCCTACTTTTACTCTCTGTATAGGGAGACTTGGAATACACAGCACTGTCAAATGATCTCTCTAATTTGTTAGGGCTGTATTTCTCTGGAGACTCTATCAAGGTCAAATCTTCTGTGCCTACAGAGGATGTTGTCATTGAAGCAACAGGTTGAAAATCAGCTGATGATCTTCTTGTCGCATCCTTGTCCGGAGACAAAGATTTATCAAGTCTCTTTTCAATATTGTTTGCCCTGTTTTTGAGAGGGTCTACTGCATGAGCACTTGTCCCATTCTTATCTTTTATGGTATATGTTTTTCCAAAGTATGGATCAATCTGATTGCCACTGAATGGATCTGGGGGTGGAGAGAGTGGGGTATCTTTTGCAGGTGATTCCATCATGGTGCTGTTTTCAATGACTGAAACATTACCAGGGCTGTCATGAACAAAAACACTAGAGTTGATAGAATAACTAGATACCCCGTCTTGGGGAGGAGACGTCATGGAGTCTAACAAGGTACTGCACTGTATATTAGCAGGTGATGCAAGGTGATTTGTCATACTTTGTGATGTAATACTAGGTGATAACACCACATCGTGAGGACTACTTGATGCAATGGGCTTGATTGATTTGAGTTCTGGACTTTGGTTAATTGATTCCAATTCCTTAGGAGAACTTGATTGATCATGTGTGGTGCCATCCATGTCTTTTTCAGGCAACACTTGGTGAGAGTCTTTAGCTGTGCTGTGATGGCTTTTACTTTTGGCTTCTGAAGCAGCATTCAATAACTGTTCAATATGTTCAGGTGGTATGTTAATAGCTTTAGCAATAAAGTCTGCCAGTTCTTGTTGATTTAGAGAACCAAAGCTTCCTGACGTCAGGATGCTTGACATACTGGACCCTGTGTTCTTGGCGCTGACCTCACTCATATCACTCGTACTAGAGGTCATTTGTTCCTTTGCTTTTTGTTGTTGTTTGTTCACTGTTTGTCTTGGATATGAGCTTGTAGAGCCTATCAAAGAAGAGATAATCATCATCATTATTATTAGTATTAGCAATACAAGACTGGCTGGCTCTCCTAAGTTATCTTACAACTTTCAAATCTTACCATGTGGTGGTGGTTCCATGGAGACTCCACCTTTGGAACTGACACCAATGTCTTGTCCATCAACCACTTTCCTAGACGCCGATGTCCTGTGTCCTGGTTTACTTGAAGATGCGTTATGTCTAATGGCAGATGAAGTATCATCTTGTGATTCTTTACTTTTTAATGTATCTTTAGTACTTTTACTGCGTGGTTGCATGGATTTCATCGCACCTCCTGTGCTTTCCTTATCAGGACAGCCATCAGGCTCTCGTTGTCTTCTTTGGTGCCGTTGTTTAGAGTCTTCAGCACTCCCTTCACTCACTGTCCTTTGCTTTCTGCTTTTTTCTTTCTTAAGAACAACACTCTGAACACTACTTTTACTGCTAGAGCTGTGAGAGCTTTGTGTACTGCCCTGGCTGCCGCGCCGCTCCTTTGCAGACTTGTGTCTAAGTTCATTATATTGCTTATCAAGATTTGTCTTCTTTATTTCAAATGCATTCTCTGACCCAGTCGATCCTTGTCTATTCTTGAAACTCTTTGGTGCCTTCTTCACAGTGGAAATTTCCGATTCTCCATACTTAGGGTCTGGAATATTGGTTTGCTTGTTTGGAGTGGCTTGAAATACGGAATATTCATTGAGTTTTTCAGGGTCCTCAAAGTGATGTTGTTCTGCAAAGTCTCTGGTGATGAGCCTTGGAGGGGGTTGTGGAGAAGGTGTGTTTATGATATGTCCATCCCCAAAATGAGGCTGAAATTATAAAATGACATATTATTAGCAAATTATCAGTATGTACTGCTAAAAGTTGTCAATAAAGAATTATTGATTAAGACTTATGCTGTGCTGTGCCAAAACCATGGGCTGAGGAAGATAAAACAGCCAAAGTCTTGATATTTTATGCAATCATGGGAAAAAGTCGGTCCAGATAAGAAAAAACTGTTGACTTGTTTCACATCAATCCTCACCCTTGGTCTATCTGGGTTTGACATCTCAAGTGATCCCAGCTCGGCTGATCCAGCTGCTATGAATGCACCAAGTGAGATGCGCACTTCTCCTTTATCATCGGGATCATTTACTGCCACAATTTTGGCTAAAGAAGACCTTGCCATGAAAGCGCTTTCATCAGGAATGGTCCAGTCATGGTTGGCGGTTACATCGGCTGGTGACAGGTGGACCTGTACGAGGAAAGACATTAATCTTATAAGGTCATAGTAATATCATTAAAAGACTAATATTACTTTTCCTCTCACTGTCATGGTTGGGCAAGGGAGATTCTAAAGCATTCAATGGGCCCCTCTGGATAACAGCTCTTAGCTGAACGGGGCACCATGTTTAAACTAAGGTTCCATAATATGCAGTGAAAAATGTATCTAATGTTTTCGGTAAAAGGATGCAAACTATTTAGTAATTTAGAGTACATACTGGAGCATCAAACTGATGTTCTCTTTTAAAGCTTTTCTCATCTGCTGCAAGAATGGCTTCTGGATCCCCTAAGAGTAACACATGGAAACTATTATTAGCAATATTTCAAATATATTTAACAGATTTATTTAATGTTTTGACATTGTCAGATGTCATTATCAAGTGAAGTTTACTAGTGGAGTGTATAAATATATACGCGAGAAGGTCTAGTGATTACCATAGTCCAATAGTTTAAAGAGTCATGTAAATAGTTTGGCTCACACAGAGTCCATCTAAACATTCAGAGTATTTATTGGAGTAATYGAAAATACTAGAGGTGTGGAGGTGTCCAAATGTTACCCAGTTATTGAGACACATCCAAAAGCAGATCAAGGGGGTTGGATTGGGTGGCTATTTGAAAAGAAAAAAAAAATATGTAAAACCCTTCATTCCCCTGATTTATACTTTATTTTCTGATAATACTGAGGTGTAGTATAGATATGTACCTGCAGCAGAGAAATTAATGTCCTGTTCCTCTTTCCAGTCAGTATTTTCTCCAAGGAAAGTTGAAGCTGAAGGGTAAAGTAAAATTATTTTATCTTCTTACATCAACCAATTATGAGTGATTATGAAGTTATTACGAATATCAGAGAGAAAAACAAGAAAAGGGAAGGATGAATGGGATAGAATGTGGAATGGGACAAAGGAGGAGGAGGAAAGAGAAGAATGGGAAAAAGGGAGGGAGATTAAAAATTGACGCTTAAATGGGAACCAAGTACAGATCAGAAGGAAATGGTGAAGGTCAAATATGAATAACTGAATGAATAAATAAATGAAAAACATATCAAATGAATGAATGAATGAAAAATATGAATTGAATGAATGAATGAAAAATATGAATTGAATACATGAATGAATAAATACTATTAAATGAAAGACATAAATCAAATAAATGAATTGATGAATGAATGGATGAATGAAAAACATGAGTCAAATGAACGAATGAAAAAAATGAATTGAATGAATGAATGAAAAATATGAATTGAATAAATGAATGAATAAATAAACGAATGAATGAATAGATAGATGAAAAAAATGGAACTATGGTTTTCCAACACCAGTTACAACTGAATATTACCTTCATTATCAAATGGATTATATACACCAGCCATTGATGATGAAAATCTAGAATCCTGTGCCCCCCAGCTAGAGAAAGGTATTGTCTGTTCCTCTGACCCTCCTGGTGTCTGTAGCCTCTTGGCTGATGAATCATCCTGAGGTAACCTTGGTTGTGACCCACTGGGATGACCTGAAATGAAAAAGGTATAAAGAATATATTAAATAAATAACAACGAAAAAAAAAATGAAATTTAAAAAAAAAATTGTACCCCTGGTACTGTTTATTTTTTATTTCATGACAAGCTTCTGAGATAACAAACCTCAAGCCGACACAAATGTAAAGCCTTTGTATTGTAATCTTTGGGCTGTAAATAGCCTTTGTTGTTTAATATTCTTAAAAAATTCTTAAAAATCAATATTAATAGAGTAGCACTAGAGTGGGAAGCTATGCAGCATAGAATTGCTTCTAAGAATGGACTAACATCCTGGTATTCTTCAAACATGAAGAAGTAAGTTAGTCCATACTTGAGTCTTGATTATGGCCATACTGCTGCTTTTAACAGCTTCAATTAACTTGATGTTACCTTGATTAGTTAATTGAGACTTCTTTCTTACATCCTTGTCTGCTGTTATGCCTGAAGTATTGTTCTAAAAAGAAAAGAATGCTATGTCTCAAACTTAATTCAATCAGATTAAAACATTTGGGTAAGTTTTTCAACTATTAGAGTAATATAAAGGACTCATTCCATAGTTTTCCATTTCACATTTTGTGTCATTCCCTTGTTAGTTATGTCTTTGTTTAATATGCAGGATGATACTCTAAAAAACATCTTTCTCCAAAGAGAATGATATATGTTTTATTATGGAACACTACCATGCCTAAGTGGATCAATTGGGATTAATTGGATTTTAGTATAGATGAACTATAAACTAAAGGACTATTGGAAATTGTGTCCTCTGATCGATTTAGCTACTAGTGGTCTATTTATGGAGTGGTAGAAACATGATATGAAGTGTGTAAGACAGGGGGAAAAAACCCAGATTCCCAAATTGGGAATGGTTGGGAATTTCCTTCTAATACCCAATAGAAAAACAAAATTCCCAACAGACTAACATTGGGAATCAGTGCCACGTTTCCAATTTCGTTCTCTCTGGGAATTGGATGGGAATTCCTTGGGAATTCAAAGAAATTCCCAACAAATTCCCAATTTGGGAATCCGTTTTTTCCCCTGTGTAAAGTAACCTGTATATCTTTGTATTCGTCTGCAACTGTCGAAGGTCTAGCATTCCCTTCAAAGACAATCCCAGGTGTTGCTCCTGTAGTGTCACCCTCATCATCTTTTGGCGTTGACTGCATAAAAAAAAACCATCACAATTGCAGAGTAGCTCTCTTATCACTTTTTAAACTCATGGCACATAATAAATTCATAGTAGGGTGATGAATGACCAATGGGAGACTTTGTGAGACACTATTTCAAGTCCAAAACCTTAATTTGAGAAGGCTTTTATATTATTTATATCACTGAAGACATTGGAAGAGACAAACCGAAAATGTGAGAATTGTGTAGTTCTAATAATTATCCATACTACATCCACCCGGATGATCATAATACCTCGATTAACATTCATTCACCTGGGTTCAGACCATTATATACAATTATCCATACCCTGCCCCCACTGAGGAATTTTCTTAAAGACTACCCTACCCTAGAAATTCCAATTTTATTCCATACGAACTTTGTAATTTTGTTCTTTCTCTGCCCCMCCCCCCCCCCCACCAATCGGAAATTCCAAATTCCTTTGTGGGTGGGGCATGGATAATTTCTGGAACTACACGTTCAAGGAAAAATTTGTGAATAGCCAAGTTAACAGAATTAATTACAGCATAGTGTCTGAGAGTAATGTTTTTCTATTTCGCATGACTGAATCTCATTTTATGTGGTCATTATAAATAGTGAAAGACCTGTAAGATAAAGTGTGAAGTGGTATTTTATTTCAAACTTAATGATACTATTACTTGATAATATCTTACCATTAATTTTCTTACCTTCCACAGTAGAGAGTTATCGACAGCACTGGCAGATAGTCCAAGGAAACTTTCTTGAAATCCAATAGAGGAGTTAACACTGGTGCCAAGGTTCAAGATATCAGAGTCTCTTGGTTGACCTTCACTTAGGTTACTTGTTGCCAGATTACCATGACCTCTTGCTGGAGTTTTAGAAGTAAGAGTCTGGAAAAAAATCAATATCAAATTTATTTATTTTTTAATAAAAATTTTCATTTTGATAATAATATTGCAATTCATAATATTATCATCTATGACTATCATAGTAGTATAGGACTTTATCCATTCAAAGTCAGATACAGAAAAAAATATTTGCTCTGGGGTGCTAACCTTATCCTGGTCACTGTCAGAGATGTTGCGTAGTGGTGGTCTTGGAGTTAGTCCTTGAGCTTCAAAGTCAATTGATGCTGCTTCTGTTAGAGTGTTGTCATGATCATCCCTGGTTCTTGAACTTTCTAATATCTGTTAACAGAACATATTTTAATATACTTAAAAGTATTACCTTCACTGGCACTTTACCAATGTTACCTCAAAGTGCTAAGGATCTGGTTAAAGTGAAAAACCTTTCACTAACCATTATGCACACCATCCACACCCAATTGAGACCCTATCATCACCCACTAACACTCTACCACCACTACTTAACAAAAAACCCATTGGATTATACCAACAATCCACTGACACCCTACCAACAACCCATTGACACCCTACAAACAACTCACTGACACAACTAAATTAATAAGCCCCCCTCTCTATTAAGCCCCCTCTCTCCAATAAGCCCTCCCTCAAGCATGCCTGAAATAAATAAGCCCCCTGGGGGGCTAAATAGAGGATTTACGGCACTACTAACCTGTGAGAGATGGAAACTTCCATCCTGCTGCTGCATGGTAGGTTGTACTACAATACCTCCCTGTCCTTGCCTTGTGGGATGTGTTGCTAATAGATACTGTGAACCAATTGCTGAGGACTCTATGTTGACTGGAGTCTCAAAGTTAAATGCATTCTAAAAAGAACAATTACATTTAGTTTTAGCTTAATTTCTTTTCTTGATTGTCACTATCGTAGACCCAGGGACATAACTGCACGTCGATAATGAGCCCTGGGATTTGACAGAGATTTGGGGAGCTATACTGGGAAATTGGGTAGCTATGCTGGAGATGTGGGTAGTTATGCTGGGGATGTGGGTAGCTATGCTGGGGATGTAGGTAGCTATGCTGGGGATGTGGGTAGCTATGCTGGGGATGTGGGTAGCTATGCAGCTAATAATTTTGGTAGCTATATTGGGATGCTGTGATTGATCTGTCTTTTGTCAAATATCCTCAGCAGTGGTGTATCTGCATTAACAGGGTAGTGTGAGTAAAGTCTTCATCATCAACAGACTGTCGTAGGTGTTATGGCTTGTAATATCATTCTTGACTCCTAGGTAGCTAAGAAGCACAATACCTTTCCTGGCCTAACCATAGGGGTAGAAGATGCCAAAACGTCAAACTGGTCTAAGGAAGTATTGGTGTACTCCCCTGGATGGGTGGGTGGAGAGGGAATAAGAGGAGGTGATCCATCTACTGATGCATGGCCCACAGGTGGTCCTCTGCTGCCAGCGACTTCTAGTGTTCCTAATGAACTGACTTGAGGTGTTACCATAGGAACATAGTGATCACTGTTACTGGAAATAGAGCTGGTTGGTGTGGATCGAGCACTTGAGTTCTGACCAGAACCTTGGTTAGAGAATGAGGATAAGTTACAAAATTAATCAAAAATACCAAGAAATAAGCTTTCACTAGAGTGCTTTCACATAACGTCACAGCGGCCATTGTGGGGTACCAAAACAATACATTTTCTATTCTCCGGGAATTGAACTCTATCTTTATGCAAATACTGTGCAGAAAGTTTCTACTGTTTATGGCTGCCTTCTCACATGAGTGAAAATGCTCTATGTCAATGCAACCTTCATTTTAGGGATTGGCATTTTCTCCTAGAAAGTCTTTTATATTTGTTTTCATTTCAGCTACAGTTGCAACATGGAAATTGGGCAATAGACTACCATCGATCAAATAAACTGTATTTTTTCGCTTTTTTTCTGTCACATATAATTCTTTGTATAAGATAGAGGTTGAATATATTGGTAAATTAATGAAAAATACTTGGTATGGGTTGCTAATATGTTGCTTCCTTTAATTTATACTACATAATCTGAACCAGAAATGGTGCTAGACTCCAATCTATGCACTTGTTAGTCTTCTAGACACAACTCTAGGAAGCTAAGAATAGCAGACATGATTACTTAGATTTGTACCGTTGGGTTGGCCATCATCACTGCTGTGGCCGCTACTACCATCACCTCCTCCTCCTCCATCACCAGGAAGATCAGGCATGACATCATCTCCCTCACCAGACTGCCGCAGCTCTGAAAACAATGATTCATAGAATACATTTAATTATTTATCTAACGAGACCCTCAGTCATTCAATGAACATGAGGAATTGGATATTTTACAATAACATACAAATTTCTCACCTGCTGATTGGCTATTTTTTATTATCAATGAGAGGACAGAAAAATTAGCTGATGTCAATGACAACCTTTTCTTTCTGTTGGTTGTTTTAAATACTAGAAACGAGAAGTTTTTTCATTTTCGTTGTTTTTGTCATTGTAAAAAGCAAATTGACATCAGTTTTTTATGTGTCAGTTTCACCTGGATCCACACTACTTTGACAACGTGATGATGACAGACAGATAAAAAAACTGATGTCTATTTGACAGTGATACAGAAATGACACAATGGTGAGTGCTAATTCTTCACCAATATAATACTGCTCCAGTAAAAACTTACATGTAGCTAGCTATTGAGCTATTAATGAACTGTTACTATTCTAACACTAGGTTGATTATTAATATATTTGATTTTACAAGGTGCAAGGATGCTACTTTAATCATAGCTTTACACCCACCTATTGATCCAGCAATAGAACCTCCAACATCAGATGAAGGGCCACTGACAGCATAATTATCCTCAGCATCAGAATTGGCACCCTCTAGTCCTGGCCGTCCGACAGAGCTGGAGGAATGTCCATTGCTACCATCACCAGCATTATGAATAAGATCTGGTGACGGCTGTTGTCTGCCATTGTCAGTATCACTTCTGTGATTATTGGCGTCATTGTCACTTCCTGATCCTGAATCTGTTCCACTTCCAGACCCTCTGCTATAGCTGAAATCAATATACCCTTTATAAGTTAACTTACAGCTAACTCACGTCACACGTGACCGATATCTCTCATGTCTCGATCAGACTTTTGGCAGCTTTGTCTTCACTGTAATTCCAAGACTAGGTACCAACTACGCTCAAAACTCTGGTAATTCAAATTACTTTTAACTTAAAAAATAAAGATTTTCTAGTTAATTCTCAGCAATGTGGTTGGAAAGTGAATTCTCTTGGAAAATATTTCACAATCATAAATGGTATTGGGTTCAAATCCTTATTTTTTACCTTTTTTAATTTTTAATATTTTTTTCTGTTTTAATTTTTAAATTCTTTTTTGGAATATAGTAGTTGATTTATTGGAGATTTTAAATCTAAACATGAAGTCTTGAAACCTACATTTTACTTCCTGGAATTACTGGTCACGCATGACATCAATTAACTGTAACTGCTAATAAGGTAAGGGTGATACATCAAATAATAAAAAAAGTTTTTGGATTGATTAAGTAAGGGATTGGATAGCAAGTGAACAAACTAGTTACCTGCTGAGACTCTGACTGAAGACACTCTCGGGAAATGTCTGTGACTGTAGAAAACTGATGCTTGATGTTATCGACACTCTGTCAATCAATTCTCCACCATCCCCACTACCTGATCTTGTGGTCTGTAGCATGAACTGAAGTTCATCTACAATAATTGAATGTTTAGTATGAGAATAAGAATTATTTTGAGAGCTTAGTAAAAAATGTTTATTTATTTGGTTATCAATTTTGGTTCTTAGTTTATCAGCCATTTGAGTAAGCACAACAGACCGACAGTTACTACTTCATGTAAGACTACATGAAATGGCACTATTAGTTAATTAATTAATTAATTATTATTGATTATAACTTCCTGAAACCCTAATCCAAATCCTAACCATAACTCAAATCCAAAAAAAACTAACCTTATTCTTTATTACGGAATAGTGCCATTTCATGTAGTCTTACATGAAGTAGTAAGGTGAGCGTTTACCAACTGAGCTGACCGGGCAGCAGATAGTAGGATACCCAGTTACATAGGTAGGGCAGCTGTGATATGAAACAAACACATACCTTGGCTCTGACTCAGGGCCATGAAATTTGAAGCGTCACCATTTGATTGTGTAGTGACATCAACTTCTTGACTAGCTGGGAGATTAAAAAAACTGTGTGGATGCTCTGCTGGAAAGAATGAAAATTGAAAATTCCAAGTCAACGAAATGGTTGGCAATTAAAATAATTATAAGTTGTCTATAACTTAAAAATCCTTAAAATAGGGTCAGAAAAGAGGCGAAAAAACACACTTTACTGTATATTAGTAAGTCCTCCTTGCCTGAGGACAATAGTGTCAGTTGTAGTTGTGTGTGTGCATACGCTTACAATGGCTGACTGCTTGCATTGTTGTTCTTGGTCTGCCATGTTTGGACCACATTTGTTCTTTATGATTAAAGTGTATTTTTATTATGTCAGAGCTTTAAATGATGGCAGGTCAGTTGCTGATTATATTTATCACTCAAATTACTTTTAGCTCGGTCACACCTTGTTTATGGCTCAACGTTATTACTCAAAATGACCAACAATGCAAAGACTTGACTGGACAAGTTCCAATTCTGGCCGGACATTGTCTGATGACTATCAGTTATTTTAAGTCCTGTAGGTTTCCGACTTATTTACTGGCACTATAACATAGGGCATCCATATCCTTTTCATGCGCACCACCCTTAAAATTTGATGTGAAAAGCAAAGAAAGATACTACAGTACTTACCAGTATCAGACTTGTCTTTCAGAGTTGTATTGTCTGTAAGGTGGCTTAACACCATTGGCTCACTATATTCACCAGCAAATGGAAGCTCTCCCTCATCTTTACTGTCAGCATGATTACCATCCTTATTCTCATCTTCAGATTTGTAATTTGCTTGGCTAGATGACAAGAGCTCTGAAGAGGATCTTCCACTACCAAAACCAGACATTTCTGCAGAATATGATAAGAATGGTTGCCTTTAAATCTTTGTTTTGAGAATCATAGGTAGGGCAAATCGCCTCTCACTTAGACTGTGGTCTCTGATTCGGGTTTCAGGTTGGATTCCTGGACTTGGCATCACATGTGTTCCTCCTTCTGCAAAACCAAACATGCTAAATTCCAATTTATTCTATGAGTGAGGTGGGAAGCACTGGTGGCATTCTGTGAAGAAACATGCTTCTCATCAAGGTAATGTGGGTTGGATTCCAAGACTTGGCGCCATATGTGAGTAGAGTTGTTTGATGGTTCTCTCCTAGACTCCGAGGGTTTTTCTCCAGGTTTTCCGGTTTTACTTACCCTCCGCAAAAATCAACTTCTAAATTCAAATTTGAACTAGTGATAGCCTTATAAAGTGAGCTGCCACATGTGTTAGGCTTTCTGTTTACCATGGAATGGTAAATCAGATTAGATTACAATAGAATTAGCCTTGCCCTGACAAAACATTTCAGTATTGAAAACATTTTTGAAGTATTGAAGTTTTCTCCTCATTATTGACTGCACTCAACTGTATTATTTATTTGGCTAGATTGCATTATAGTATTAAGTCTAATACTTTTTCTCTTGTCGCTAGCTGTTAATTATATATTAATATACACGTACCTTGTAATGAATCTAGGTGTAGGATTCCAAGAGAACTTTCATCTTCAACTGGAGAATCTTTTTCTTGACACTCAATAGCCATTCCTTAAGAATACAATTTATTAGATTTTATTTATGTGCAGTCAAACAATTTATCAAATAGCACTTTCTTTAAGGCTTGTTATGCACAATCTAAAATGCGATGATATAGTTAAGAAAAAATCTATAGGCTAATTTGCATGTACAGTCACATGCTTTTTTTTTTTTTTTTTTACATACACCGACCTCCTCCACATAACTATAAATAACTATGATTCTATTTTTTTACATACACCGACCTCCTCCATATAGCTATGGTTCTATTTTGTTTAGTTTACTCTACACAATTTATTATAGATAAAATGATTTTACTTGAAAAGGCCTGTGAAACCTAGTCTTACAAATGGAGACAAAGAGTCAAACTATAAAACAAAAGAACGGAATGCTTTCTMTCATTTWTACCTTTTAGCACTTTTTATAACATACGTTTTTTAATCGTAAAACTATTTTAATGCCTTATACAAAAATATAATATATACATATATATATACATACATACATATACACATATACACACACACACATACACATATATACATGTACAGTCACATGCTGATATATCGTTTTGATAATGAATCAATTCAGCTCAAAGTTTCTTGGGGGAGGCTCTGCTGGATGGCAAACAAACTTTAAACTGCTTTGTATCTTGAAATCAAAAGTATTTCATAAGGGAGAAAAGCATTTTAGAAAAGGTTTTAGATTTGACATAAGTAATCCAGCAAAAAATCTTTAAATGTAGGAAGTCCAAATTTTTTTGCCATTTATTAGCAATCACGTGTCAATCTATTGCAAAAGGCCTATTTATATTTCATAATATATTTGGTTGTTACTAACCCAATTGTGCTTTGGCACTCTCTAATGCATTCAGGAATTCCCGAATATCTCCAGTAGGAAGATTATGCAGTCCAAAGGAAAAACTGAAAACAGAAATGACATCATATTGCACTACCAATCAGATTAACAAAATGTGAAATACTCCAGTTTCTAATATTATTTCTAGCTCTATATTGCTCTGTCTTACAGTTATTTCCATAGAATATTCATATGTCCTTGAAAGTGAAGGTCTGTGAACTTCAAAAAGTCTGCAGAAGTGATGTTGTGTGCATTATTTATTTCACTTTTGGTATTTGCGAATATTTTGGTTCTCAAAAATGGGGATAATGCTAATTAAACAACTTTATAACCATAAAATACAGCAGTATCAATCAAACTTAAATATTTTTTTACTAAATTTTTCTTTGAAATTTCTTTTTTTCTATTCAAAGACATTAGTCATTTACCAGTTTTCCCCCCTACAAAAACCTGTCAAGTCTAACATTGGTCAGTTGTGACATTACACCAGTACCTAAACCTTTCTTGTTGTGCATGTAATTAGATCAGTGTACGACCTCATTATCTATTGTTTCTTTATGCATTTGTAACAGAAAAAATGACATTTGAACAATGCCTTAGAACTTCTATATGTACTTCTCTTATCATCAAAACAAACAATTATTTTGACTTTTATACTTTTTTCATCCAAACAGTAGATTAGTTAGAGGTAGTGATAATGAGCAGATTTAATGCCATTACCGCCTCTTTAAATTTTATCATTATCATTAATCAGTAAGATGACAGTATTAACTATACAGCCACCTGCTATTAAATTACATGCATTAAAAAAATTAGTCAGCTGCTGAATAAGTGAATCAAGGGTTAAATACCTGTTAATGTTAGTGTTTAAAATCTTGTGTTCTTTGTGATCAGACTTGACATTAATGATTAAGTAATAGTTCATGGAACAACATCAATCATGTAACATATGATAACAAATTGAAATCCAGTCTTTTGTTAGTGCATTTACTGTCTCGTTCCGTTGAAGCTGTGGGATTAACGAACTATACACTTGCCTATTGTTTCTTTGCTTAAGCAACAAAACCTGCAGCTGGACAACTCGTTTAGGTATGCATCGCTTGAAAAAACACGCGTGGTTTTGAAGGGTAAAACAAACAAATTTAACGGCCCACAGCCCAAGCACAACGCGTAATTAAGAAAACATTTATCGTGGCGGTTAATTCAAATGATTCGTTACGAATCCTGCTAGTAAAACAAGTCAAAAGGCTAACCTGTCTGGTCTTGCATCCTTGTTTTCGTTCTGTGAGGATTCCAGGTTTTGTGGAGTGACGGATTCTTCTTCTACTCCGCTGTCATGAGCTTCTTGATCCTCAAAACTCTCACTGTATTCACTCGCATCAAAATCAGAAAACGACTCCAATCCGCTTACATGGGAAGGCCCGACTATATCACTATAGGCAAACGAGGTGTCCGAAACATTAATATCCATTGTACGTTAATAATATCGAGTAGGATTAGACACTATAAAGTTGAACTCCAGTGTTCAAACTTGGCATTCAAAAGGCTAATCCATCTTGTCATGTCATCTTTTTTCCCTCGGCATTCGGCGCGAATATTCAAATCCTGGAACTAAAAGATTATCAGTCTGTAAGCTTAGATCCTCCAGGTTGTATTGGTACGTTTTCTTGGTATATCAAAGCTATAAAGGATTTATTTATAGCTGAATTTTAAACCTTATTTTATCTGAGTGATTCAAAGAAGGTCAACAACCTTCAATATTTCAAGCGCCAACACTAAAACGAGGTTATAAACAGCAACCGCTGCGTTACACTTCGCGGGCGTGAGTTCACAAATTTGGCGGGAAAAACTGATTTTGTAAAATCGTAARAAAATAAAAATAAAAAATAAAATGTAAGATCAAATGTAAAATGAAATGAAATGTAGAATTAAAAAAGAAACGTAAGATAATCATTTAAAAAAACAATTTTTAAATTGCTTAATATTTATTTTAACTAATATTAAAAACGAAAAATGCCTTTTGCAAAATAAAGTTTGAAGTTGATATAGATATATAACTTTTTAAAATTCGATCCTATGTTTTCTTATTTTTAAGGTTTTTAAAGATAATGTTAAAAATGATAATTTTGGAGTGGTCTAGACACAGGTAGCCCAAGCTTGGTTTCTGTGGTGTCATGTTATAAGGAAATGTATGGGGATTCTTCAAAAATTTTAATAAAATCATTGAAACGTGAAATAAAGCCTCGAGATTTTACCCGATCATTGAGAAATAGCACTTCTTTCGCTCTGTGTGGTTATTTTTTGAATTTAGCTCGTTTTCCCCCACCAGTAAGAAATAAGAAGAGACTCGGCCGGGATCCCAAACCAACCTTGGACTGCCTGTGGTCTAGAGGAGGGTTTTTTGCGCTGTGTGACGTCATCGTCGTTGTGCAATCGATCGAATCGGAATCGGGCTACGATCCGATCGATTTGCTGAGTTGATTTCATCATGGACGAAGTTTGGTTTCAGTTTTTTCCCACCAAAATTTCCTTCTGATTGATTTTGTATCCTTTTAAAATGACACTAGTATTCCTAGAACAACTACCTCTTCCATCTCTCAAGACATACGTAACTGTGAGTTTCCTCCTCTTCGTGTCGTCGTGTTTATACGCGATAAACACGATATGGAACTCAAACGAAGTCAATACAGAAGACCTCAAGGAGAAACCAGAAACTACGATATACGACTTTATGACAGCTGATAATTTTTGTTTCTGGGTAAGTTATATCTTTTTGAATGATTTTAGTATAAGACTGTTAGCTTAGCTTTCTTTCCTTGTATTTTAAACATATCAGACTGTTCTTTCTTCTTGTTTTTAGTCAAATTTGAATATGGCCTATTGCTGTCTGTTTATATTCGGCAAAATTATACAAAGAGTTGTCTTTGGTGACTTAAGAGAAGCAGAACTCCAGGTACAGTTTAGTTTTAAATATTTTAATTCCACTTATTATGTATTTCATTTAAAACATTCTACGTAAATTGCATTTACGATACGTGAGTACGTGTATAAGTTCTTATTTGTCTAGCCGTTTATTCCAACACCTTTTAACCAATCATTATGTCGTCTACGTCTCCGTAGATAAAAAAATTAGTGTACATAGATCTAATTATTATTTTTTGTTATTTTGCTTTTATTAAAATCGAACGAAATTAATTTGCTGGAGAAGGCAAAACGTTAATTTCCTTACAGCTCTTCTTAGCGCTGTAGGAGATGTCTTTGTTTACTTGCATTTGAAGGCTGTTATTATGATTTTACAAAAAGATAAACGAAAAGAAAACAGCAAAACATGAGCTTGAAATATTCTTCTGTGTTGCAGAATATTTGCAATTCGATTCACTAAGTCTTTAATAGTTTTGTATTGCTACTACTATCAAATTGATTTAAACTTAATATTATATTAGAATAAACAATGCCACGCGTTTTTAGGGTACTGATATAAACTGTAGTCAAACTGTAGTAGGTATTGATTAAATTTGATATAATCTGTTATTTTCCATTGCATTCGAATTTTAAAATATTTCCCTCTTTTTCGTTACAGCAAATTCAAGACAGGTTTTGGAATTTTGTTTTCTACAAGTTTATCTTTATATTTGGTGTTCTGAATGTCCAAAAAGTAGATGAAGTGATGTGGTGGACAGCCTGGTTCACTTTGCTGGGGTTTTTCCAAATATTTTCTCAGCTTTGCAAGAACAGGTTTGAATATGTAAGTATAGGACTCCTTTTTTAGACTTGGTTCTCATGATGAAAGAAGACATGCATCACTCTATAATGCTGTCTTTAAATTAGAGTCCTGTTATTTAGAACCCTGCCTTCACTAAGGCCCCGTCCACACTATGCTGTATAAATTTGAATCCGCAACTTTCACACTGAAACCGAAAAAAAAGTTTTCCATCCACACATGAAAACAGATAAAATGTTTCACGTCCACGCTAGTCCAATCAGAGGCGGCAAAAACGCTTCATTGCACATCTGAGCATGTGCATCAAAGCTGAAATTGAGCCAGCGGTGAATTTTTAGCCTTTCCGCCATGTTCCCATGACAATCATGACGTCATCATATYCGAAACATTTCGGATACRATTAATGTTCTGCGTCCACACTAATACGGCTAGCCAGCATTTTCAAATTGTTCCACTCTGGAGACGGTATTCAAAAAAAATTTGTTTTCGGTGAAAAATTGTTCTGGATTCACCTGGACTAGTGTGGACGGTAGGCCTGACCGAATAAATAAAAATTCAAATTTATCCGGCATAGTGTGGATGGGGCCTAAGATTGCATTCATGTAAGCATAGTCTATTCTATGTCATTGATGTTGGTTTGCACATAATCTGGATTTATTGTGATTTTAATAATTTTCAGTTGTCCTTCTCTCCAACTACCTCACCTGGAACCCATGGCAAGATCATTGGTCTTTTGATTGTTTTGYTGATGTGTTGCAATGGATTGTTTTTTCTGTCTTTATTCATTGGTTGGCCTGATGGAATTCACACCTTCACATTCATGTTGGCAGAGGTAAAGGCAAATTCAATAATCACAAGGAAAAGGCTTTGGTTTGCAATATTACAGTCATACCTCTGAGGCGAAAGACATGTCAAGCTTAATCAACCCAGAGGTTGCTTCAGGGATTATAGTTAATACGATTTTTAAATCAAAATTTTTGATGAAGTTTAATGAGCTCAATTGCGAGTAGCCATAATGACAACAAGCCATTAGCTCCCAGGTGGAACAAAAGTCATTTACCCTATTCCACAAATACAAATATATTGGTCGCCTTTCCTAATGCCTGAATACTAAGACATGCCACAAGGGGTACCATATATATAAGCAAAGGCAGATCCAGGGGGTAGAATAGGTGGCTAGCCTACCCACTTTGGAGTTGAAAAATACTATGAATATAAGGTAAAAACTAAAAAGGAAACTGTGTTTGTGATGGCTTTTTAGATTAAGGTAACAGCTGTGGACCATTCTTGAAATCATTCTGGATCTGCCATGGTCATGTCATCAGTTGTCTCACTCCTTCCAATCCCTCCCCCTTCTAGATGGGACCAGTAAACAACCTGTCACTTACTCTTAAATTTTCTTGTTTTATAGTGTCTGCTGCTTTTTATCAAAATCGTTCATGTTGGAATAAGGTACAGATTAGTCCTACTGAAACAATAATGCATAGTTGCTATTGTGGTTGAATTATTTATGAATTGAGYAGCCATAGTGTTTGTTCGAGTGCTCTAATAATGATTGCTTATTACAACTTTAGGTATGGAATTCACCTTTGGGAAATTGGTCATGTTGGTACATGGGAAGGACGAGCTACATGGTGTTACTACACGGACCTGTTACTGGATCTGGGAACTTACTCAGTTGACTTGGTTCACCATCTTCACATGCTGGTAAAGTAGAGTCTTCAATGGTTCAAAGCTTAAAATAATGGCCAGTCACTGGACAATGTCTAGCCAGCATAAGAACTTGTGTGGTCAAAATAATGTTTTTTGCCAGTGATTCTGACCAGTAACATTTGGCTATGAATGAGATTCTGATGATCGAGCTAAACTACTTTGAAATTGACTGGCCATCACTTTAAGCCCTGATGGTTTATTGATTCTGAGATGTCATTGCTGTCAAAAGTATTGTGGGCTGGTGTTCAAGTGAGGCAATTTCAAGCGAAAAGATTATTTTGTATCATAATGGCCGGAGATACTTTTGACAGCTTGTAATCAAACTATAGAAAAGGTTATTTGAACTGAGGGTTCACATATGGTCCTATCCCCCTTTAAAAAGCACTAGTTTTGCTCAACAATATTGGTATACTTAAATTTCTATTTCTCTGATTCACGAGATAGCTGCTTCATCAGGGGCTGCGGGTGGGGGATGGTGGATCATGTCACCTGACCTATGAGACAGTGCAAATGGCCAATCATGGATAAGAGCTGTTGATGCCTATTGTTTTTATTTATTTTGTGTTTATCTATGACTTCCTTGTCATTATATTGTATATTTCAATTAAAATTTGGTGTCAATGTCACTCAAGATATGAATACTACCATCGCTTTCACCTAAGCGGAAACACTTCTAAAGAAAACCGCCACTAATTGGGGGCGGTACGTTAACTTTTGATGACCAAAGTCTGAAGTTTGGCACCTCAAACTTTGATGTTTTCACATGTAAACTCAACCGGTGTCCCAGAGTGAAACGTTAAAAGTTTGCACGAAATTCTGAGTAATTATGATTCGTACAAACATTTATGGTCGCAATTTTCATTCAGATGCAGCACTACCTAGATGGTTTAGGTATGAAGCGGTGGAAAAGGCATCATTTCTGCCAATACGAGAAGTTTATAGTATGCAATTGCAAGTTTGGCCTTCCACAGTTTCAAAGTGGTTAAAAATATTGAGAAACAGGCGACGTAGATCCATTACCAAGTAAATTATCATTTGACGATAAAGTATTATTGGAAACTATTTTTCAGACCAAGTGATTAACTTCTGTTCAGGAAATTAAAGAACAATTTATTGATTTTGCTGACTGTGGAGAACTGTCTAACCCCACGATATCGAGAAATATACGAAGAGTTTGAAGCGCGAAACGTCAAAGTTTGAGGCACCAAACGTCAACGTTTGAGGCCCCAAACGATAACTTACCRCCCCCAATTAGTGGCGGTTTTCTTTAGAAGTGTTTCCGCTTAGGTGAAAGCGACGGTATTCATAAGAGGTTTAAGGTGAAAGAATTGGAATTGCTTGCCTAAAGTACTATAAGGTTTTCCAGGTAAACTGCTTGGAACAACATTGAACAACATTAACCTTTGTGAATAACCATTTTAACAGAAATATTGACGTCACATTTTCTATTTTTGTTTTACATCACAGCTGTGGTCTAATATATTCCTGAGTATGGCCAGCCTTGTTCTGTGTATGCAGCTTCGTCATCTGTTTTATGAAATCAAGAAAAGGCTTGCTAGACACAGGAACTTTATTCGTATCCTAAAGTGCATGGAAAAGAAGTTTCCCACAGCAACAAATGAAGAACTCGTCCTAAACAATGATGACTGTGCCATTTGTTGGGACACGATGGAGGTGGCAAGGAAGCTACCCTGTGGTCATATCTTTCACAGGTAGGAAATAATGATGCACTAATGAAAGAAGATATTTAGCTTCTGCCATGAAGTTTCAATCATGGCAAGGATACTGCTACAGTACAAAACAAATACAGCACATCTGAAAGAAAGCGTTGACTTTTATGGGAGGAAAATCTAGCATCTAAGACAAGACCTAGTGTTGTCTTGTAGGTTGTGTTATAGTATCTCACAGATTGATGATTCTTCGACCATATATTCGTAGCATTCGCTGAAGATGGATGCGCATAAAGCCCAGAAGCTTGGAAATAATATACCAAATGATTGAAGAATCATCAAGACTTTCAGAGCACTGGAGAGAATCAACAAATAACTCTTCTCATGATTCAACAGCTCAAAGCATTGAGCCTATGGTTGCAGTGCATTAGTAGTGCAAACCTCCTTGCTCCAAGTAAATGTAGCTGTAGTACAATATTGTAGAGTTCAAGGGGCAATCAACCTCATAACAGTCTGACATTTACTTTATCTCCTTTTTTCATTATCAGTTCCTGCCTTCGTTCTTGGTTAGAGAATGATACTTCTTGTCCCACATGTCGCCAGTCATTAGCAGATGATCTTCAGCCTGAGAACAACCAAGAAAATGAACAGCCAAGAGGGATGGCTGCATTTATGATGGGCCATGCCATCCGGAGGTATGAAAATAATACCAAGCCCTTTAGTTCCTTGTTTTGCTGGCCGTTGTTGTGTTGGTGGGTTGATTGATGCAATGCCTTTGAAGCTAGTAAAGTCAGTTTTGCAACTGCTGCCTCTTCTTTCATACATCCTTCATCAAAATTAGTGATTTACTTTCCATGAACCAACTTATTATCATCTAAACATAGTTAATATTAAGTATGATCTAAAGCAGTGACTAGTTCCTTAGGTAACAATTCCTTTGTGAACATCATTGTCAAAGATAGGCACCAGATAGCAGATGATTTAAACACAGAATGAGGACCTAATTTACTTTAAATTACATTTATTCTAATTTTCCTTTTCCTACTTTTCTCAGGAATCACTTCTTTCACTTTGATGGTAAGTAACTCCATAGACTTCACAAAGACTTCATCTTCAACAATGTTTTAAAGCCGCTCTTATTTTACAAGGTATAATATATCATTAAAAATGTTATTTTCCCCAGGAACTCAAATTGCCAGTTGGTTTCCAAGTTTCTCTGTTGAAGTCGTCCACTCCCATGCAAACGAAATAAATGCAAATCAACAACTCCCAGAAAGCCGACTAGAACTGATGGTAAGTCTTTTTGTGTCATGATTACCAGCAATGTAATTGCTACTAAGTTAGAATTATCCATTTGTCTTCACAATGACATACAGGGAGTTGATAATACATGATCTACCCCTAGGAAGTTCCATAGCAAAAGCATGTGCGCTACGAAATAGCCAGCTCCATGTCCCAACACCAAACCAAACCTATATTGACCTCACCTCAAACAACCTCTGGTCTGACCTAAGTCAGATTTCAACTTTCAACACATGTAAAATGGTATTACAATTTAGCATGTTGGGTGTTGAGAGAGAAGAAAGAATGGGAGAAGCTGCACAATATGGTATTTGTCAAATTGTCCATATTTGAAAGAAGGGAATAAAGAATAAAATTAGGGAATTGAGGAAAAGAAGAGAGGAATAAAATAGATTTATTAACATCAACAGGCACATCAGGTGCAAGACTTGTTTCCTCGTGTCCCATTCAACATCATCATTGAAGACCTGCGACAAACACACTCAGTTGAACTTACAACTGATAATTTCCTGGAAGGGAGGATTGCAGTGCCATCTGTAAGTAATTAATTATATACAGTCACACATTTCAAAGTCATTGTGATGTAGAAATATTATAATAAGAATCTGATTGGAGCCTAAACGCTACTGAAATTGCCTGAAAAAATTCAGGCTTTTTTCAGGCATTTTCAGTAGCGTTTAGGCTCCAATTGGATTCTTATATTCACATATACTTTATTACTATGCAATATTCATTTTCCTCCAAGGTATGGACACCTCCTGAGCAACAACCAGAAATAGAAGCTGAGCTGTTACAAACAATACATACAGCTGACAGTGATGGTTCTCAGTCAGATGAAACAGCAGAACGGAGCGATACAGACCACATAAGCATAACCAGCCCTTGGATAATAGAATCTGATGAGGAAATGCCATCAACATCAAATCAGGATGAAATGATGCCAACTGCTTCAGATGAAACACCAAATGAAGAAAACAGAGATATAACAGGTGCAGGCCAAGATGAAAGACCACCAGATGAAACACCAAATGAAGAAAACAMAGATATAACAGGTGCAGGCCAAGATGAAAGACCACCAGATGAAACACCAAATGAAGAAAACAGAGATATAACAGGTGCCGGCCAAGATGAAAGACCACCAATTGCAGAAAGCAGGGATGACATAACATGCACAAAACACAGTCCCTCAGAAATGGATTCAACCTCTTATGAATTACCTTCTTCAGAATTTCATTCTTCATCAGAGGAGAGACAGCTTTCATTGATGAGAAGAAAACAAGCATTTTTCCAGACTGCAAGAAGGTAGTAACACTTCTTCATTTATTGTTAATCACAGCATTACCTACAATCCATGCCAAAACTGCATGTTGAGACTCCCCTCATTATTTACTACACTTCTATTGACATTTGCATAGCATTCTTATTACTCCCCTCCCCTTCAGTTTAAGGAATGGATCATAAGTAGCATGCATCCATCGAGTTATGGATGCACTTGGGAGGTTGCTAAGCACGAAGAAAAGCGTAAGAGTTGCACGACGTGAAGCGGAGTGCAACTCTAGCTTTTTTGAGTGCTTAAGCAACCTCCCAAGTGCATCCATAACTCGATGGACGCACAGCTACTTATGATCCATTGCTTTTATAATATAGTCAAGTCAACAAACAAGAAAT
>NW_022258159.1:66965-83269 GCF_009602425.1 Actinia tenebrosa
TGTCAGTGGGTTGTTGGTAGGGTGTCAGTGGGTTGTTGGTAGGGTGTCAGTGGGTTGTTGGTACTTTACCATGAGCATTCTTTAACGTACAAATATTACCATTTCTCTTGTCTTCATCCACATCACCATTAGGTTTGATTAGTTTGTCTTTGTCTTTAGTCTTCATTCCATGGCTTGTGTCTGTCCTTTTTTTAGCCTTAAATTAGTCAAGAATTAAGTATAATTAATGTTAACTGAACTAACTTTTAAATTTCATCACCTATTGCCATTTTGCAAAGAAATTGAAGCAGCATTCAGTAATTCCATGTTAAGAAGGTGCCAAAAGTACACAGCAAAAAGTCTTATAAGCCTMCTATATTAATATGTTACTGAATGAAGCACTTTTTTGGTCAATTGTTCCTAAGAAATACATTAATATTGCTTACCAGATAAGCTTGCTTTGTCCAATTCGTACAAGAAAGTAAGATGATATATAGAGAAGTCTGTAAATATAAAGTATAATATAATCATGTCTTTTTATTSATACAGGGTAGCCTATAAAGCTAGAAGCTTGTTGAGCTGCGTATCCTCCATACATACAGTCAATTCAAAAAATGTTGTCGTCGACCAACTCAAGCCTACGYGACTGGACCGAAAAGAACTCTGGGTAGTAAACATTGAAGCCGAGTTGACTCCATAATTTTATCTGACTAGTGATGCCTGGTTTACAGCACGAACCTTCGTAGGCGAGCGGGAAGTGTTGGAGGAGACRTTTTTTAAATGCCTTCATATATTCGAAATTGTGAACTGAATAATAAGTACTTTGTTTTTGTTTCCTTAAACCCAAAGACATGCATTTGATGGATTGTTTCTCGCCATTATTATCTTATTACTAGCGGGAACAATTTATTCAGAACGAATGTTTAAACCGCTTCATTGATTTTTACCCATATTCCTTTCGGTCCAGTCGCGTAGGCTTGAGCCGGTCGACGACAACGTTTTTTGAATTGACTGTATTCCTTACTACATTCAAATACTCTATACACTAGACTGTCAACCCTCATGTTRATTTTTATGGACAGAGGAAGACCAGAGAACCCGGAGAAAAACCCTCCAGGTACAGGAGAGAACTAATCAAACAAACTCAATTCACATGTGGCAAATTATGAATATTATTAAATCRCAATTAAATTGTTAACAGTGCAATGYGCAAAAGTATGACCAAATTCAAWGCATTCGCATACTTMTATGCACAGTTGTTTTTCTGCCAAATGAGTGCTTGCCTGCCTTATTTGGTAAAACCAGCCAGTTTCTCATTGAAATATGTCGGTTTTACATACAAGACCAGTGCATAGAAGTGCATAGGCCCATGTGAATATATTAAACGTTGTCWTACTTTTGTGTGCTGCACTGTTATTTCCCATACCTGCACAAGCAAGCCACCTGTCAGTCCCCACCACATTCCTGGTATAAAAAAACGTTAAATYAAACATCTGAAAAACCACCTCTTGGGTGGCTCAGTTGGTTAGGCACTGACAACCTGTGATGGAATCTAGCTGGAAGTTGTGGTTTCAAGCTGCAGCAAGACCAAAACTCAGGGTTGTAAATTATCTGAATATTTCACAGGCTAGACCGATTTTGTTCTGGCTTGGATGGCCATGTAAAATAGTGGTCCTGTCTTATTGAGCTGAGACATTAAACATAAAAGATTTCCAATTTATTAGCTCAAGGGATGAAATATGGTATGCATTTAATGACAAAAAAACTTCACAGTTTAAATGACGTCCTCAATATTTGTAAAAATCATACAGTACCTGAAAGACGCATATCAACAACAAAGGCCAGAACTACTGCAAGAGGTAGTCCAATAAAGTCATAACTAATGAGGTTTATGATAACACCTATTCTTTGTTGTCCACAGCCGCGTACAATACCACTACACACACCCTAAAGAAGAGACAAAATCGAAAATGCTCTCTGTTAAGAATACAGAAACCCAATTAAAGCTAACCAAATAGTAAACATTAATGTAACAAGTCATGCAATATCTGATACAGGGCCGTAGCCAGACTAAATTGCTTACTGAGACAAATGAGCGTGGTGAAGGCAGGATCAATGGGGGAGGGGGGAGGTTGAAATTTTTAAAATTGAGATCCTTGGAAATGAGATTTCCAGAGTTTTGAGGGACATTTGTGACATTTTACTGAGGCAACTGCCTTCGTGCCTCGTAATGGCTACAGCCCTGAGATATCTATCATCTTTATACACCCATTTTCTTTACCATCCACCCAACATTCCATCACATCAAATATCTAGCAAATCTCCTCCGCACAACTTATAACCAGCCTGCCACTAACTCCTTCCATCCAATCCTACCAATTAAGTACTTCCAATCTTTTAAGTATCAACCGCAATTTAATCTTAAAGCTTACCTGTGTTGCATCAAAGAATGATAAAACAGCCATAATTGGAATAGTTCTGATGAGAATTTCAATGACTTCCCTGAAAGTATAAAGCCCACTATTAATAATGATAATGATGATGATGATTATGATGATGATAACTTTATTTCTGTGTCAGTAAATATAGCAGTTGCCCTAAGTAAGGACACCTACACTGTATCTACAGCTATCTACTCACAACAAAAAGTGAGAATAAATAAATAAATAAATAAATGTGTAAAACTGAAACTGTTTTTTTCGTGGTTAGATAAGGGTTGTTGGAATAAATTGTATTTGTAAACCTATGCTTCCAATATAATTCCGCATCATCACTGATGTTGTTGTAGTAAATTTTCTTTGAACACTAAGAAGTATATTCAAATTCAGGGCACGGCTAATTAACAAATGAGGGAGGAGATTTCAACCAGAGAACCTGGAGAAAAACCCATTGCAACAAACTCTACTGAATAAGTCCGAAACATCAGTAAGTTTTTCATCATTACTGTTTCATTAGAAACACCGACGCAGCTCACACTAGTTTTTAGCTAGTTATATCTTCAAAGTTGTATGTATGTATGTAAGTGCATATCATACCAGAGAACCCTGAGGTGAGAGGTTTGAACAGTACTGCTACGGCACCTTTGATTACTGATATGCATTCACCTTAACATCTTGCACAGATACATGCTGTAATACCTACCCACTATTAGAGAATGCCATTGCTATATACTTCCTTGTAGTTACAATGACCAATATTATCAGGGAGACGCATAGTACTAAACAAAGGAAAAATATATAGGATTTAAAAAATATTGAGAAATAAGATGTTCTGTGGAATCTATATACGTACAGTCAGGACAAAATGTGGCAAATATAACCCTTATCTCAGTTGAGCTTGCAGCCAAATGGTATCATAATTGATTGTACATCAAGGTGAGGCTATAGGGTCGAGCTCACAATAAATTGCAAAAACGACCATGTAAAGCATATATGTAGTTTGTTTCATAGGAAAACTTGCAGTTCATATCATATCCAGAGAGAAGTCCACTAATCTGAGATTGGTTTTTCTTGAAATTCATTGCGAGCTCTACCCAATAGCCTCATTTCATTTAGAATACCTCTGGGCTGCAGGCTCAACCACAGTAATTTTATCCCCAAGGTATCCYATAATCCATTGAGTACGTGTAAAACAAACGTCATTCTCACTGCTTGCTGCTGTTCCTCATATACACATTCTATTTCAATTTTATCCCAAAGGAATCCATCGATGCATTTCATTTTCACTGTGGACCAAAGTCCTGCTTCAATCAAATTTGGTTTCTGCATGTAATGAACCTTTTTTATGAGGGCCGGTTATCAGCCCTCATAAGCCCAACTCTCAACCTGGAGGACCAGTGGGATCACTCTTCTTCTGGCCCTTATCCTACCCTTAGACCTGTCTGGCATGGGTGGCCCCACCAGGAGTACACTACTTCCACTGGCATAGCTCCAGGGGTTATTGGAACACACAAACCGCCTCACCACATTAAGGTGGTGATCCTGATCAAGACAGACTACAGACTAATCACTATGTTGTCCCATAATACATTATGTTGTTATGCTATGGAACTCGGCATTCCGTTATCCTCTCCATACTTACATGTTAGTCCAATGGACAACTTCATGACTAGTTTTGCCAGAGAGGGTTTATTAGCTCCAAGATTATGTCCTATACGTACGGCAGCTGCTGTGGACATTCCATATGGTACCTGCAAATGTAATTATTATTCATTGAAATAGTAAAAGCTAAGCTTTTCTTTATCTTACTCGGAAATCTATTTTGGAATTTAGAAATTGATTTTTAAGGAGAAATAAAAACAAGAGAAATGAATAAATGCTAAAGCTGAAACTAGAAATCAAACAGCTCCTTTCATATTGCTACGCACTGATTGGGACAACAATCGAGACAGGGTAATTGCCCTAATTCACTATGATGTCACTGCTTGTTTATGAGGGGGATAGAATCGCCAAATCCAATAGAAAATTCAACAAAATTTGCTCCTAGCGAAACAGTTTAATCTAAAATGGTCTGGTTTTCAGATATAATATGTGTTAATATGTACTAAAAAATATTCTGAGAGTTTGCTGGCTATTCTACTTCTCTTCATGGATTGATGCAGGTTTTAGAACAATTTTTGGTGAATTTGCGTGGATTTGACCCCATCCGACAACCATGATCCTTTGTGTTTAAACAATAGATTGCTGAAGATTGTTTTGATGTGACGTCATAGTGAATTAGTGGCAATTGGGCGATACACTTCAGTCAATCAAATAAATTGGTTGGTACCTTTTACTGTATATTCTCTGATTGGTGGCAGTGTATTACCCTATTTCCCTGTTGCGACTGTTGTCTCGCTCAGCGCATAGCAGTGAAAAGAGTGGTAATATCAGAGTCTGAAAGTGTTCTGATAGTAATAGGGAATCAAGAGTGCACAGGGGTAACACTCTCTCCTCTCACCACTCACTGGGGTCTCTGGTTCAATAGGCCATTTGCAGCAATTGATCACGTGTCAATTTGCCCCATAGCAACAAGCCCGTGGTGGGCAAGCTAACCACGCATTCCTTGACAACAATAAGACTTTGAGTGGCGAAGCTTAGCGATACTAAGACTATACTGACTGTTTTTAACCTTTGTTCTGTCTGGTTTGACCCGATATTCCGTATAAAGTTGAAAGAAGTGATTTTTTATCGTTGGCGATAATTTTTATCATAAAGATTGGCCGCAAAAGAGAGTTTTTTGTCTTTATTCTGGTCGCCGTGGACAGAAGACGCGTGTGCAAATGGCGGAATTCTCAGGTATGTTTATGACTCATTCAAACCCCGATTTAACATCAAAATTTCTCTTCAATTGTCAAGATTTTTTTGAAATGAATGTAGATATACCTACAGATCCTCTTATACTAATAAAAACTCATATTTGCTAGCATTTGAGGCCTGATTTTCGTTTTAAAACTTGAGGTGTGATATCTTCGCCGACTGCTGGCGGCAACAATTTATAGACTGTTTTTGTGCTTAAAATGCTTCTCGAATTTAATTTATCTTTGAATCACATGTGAGTAGAGTTTGTTATGTCTACCTTGATTCAAGGGTTTTTCTCCAGGTTCTATAGACTTCCTCCACAAAGCCTACCAGGCTAAATTCCAATCTGATTTGTTAGTAGGCTGTGCCCTGACTTAGATCAGCCCAGAGGTTGTTTAGGGTAATCCATAGAAATTGATGGTTTATTTCAAAGCACTTTGACTAGCTTACCATGAATGTCAAGGTTACTAACTGTATGAGAACTCCATGTGAAGCTAGTGTACTTTCACCAAATTTACCTGCAAAAATCAAAAAATAAGAATGTACACAAACCCTATAAAGAATTATTATTATTATTATTATATTATTTTTTATTTTATTTATTCATTTATTTATTTAGAACCCTTGCACTATATCCCTACCTGGGGGTCAAAACAATTGAAAGTATAAACACCATAAAAGATTTCAATTCTCAGGAGATTGGAATTATTTTCAGTGTTTTGTCCCCCAGATTGAGTTGCTTTGACGTCACATGCAAGGGGTCAAAGCAATAGAACATATTAACATCATCAAAGATTTCCATCCTCAGGAGAAGGGAATTCTTTTATTTTGACCCCCAAATTGAGCTGCTTTGACATCACATGCAAGGGGTGTATTGCTGAACAGCAGATTTGCTTGCACTTTAGCAGCTGAGCACCAATTGTTCAGTTGACCCTGGTTTGAGGTATTGATTATCCACCAACCTGGGTCACTTTTCATCAGTTGTTGTAGATCGTTATCAACCTTGGTCATTTGGTCATGAATGGTCTTGTTTTTAGATAACTGAACGTTGAGCAATCCCACATGGTCAAATTGATCACTCAATGGATCACCACAAGTCAAATTTGATCGATCAGTGCTAGTGCTCAACTATTGCCTACCCTCCTGAACATCATCCTCTTACCCATTAAGAAAGCACCAGCTTCAAAGCTCCACCATTCCAGGCAGATCATGAGCATTCCAGGAAGAGCTAACCAAATAAATTCTTTCCACTTATAAAGACACTCACAAGACCAACCTGTGGGTCATAAAACATCAATGTGTTACCTTATGCAGGAAACACTGCACATGAACAGGCAATCCTCTACTATCAATATTCTTACAAATAAACATTTTGTAAATAATCTTTATAACCTACCCATCCAAGTTTTTTTATAAACCTTTGAAAATATTATATATGCCATTGTTAAAAACAGGTTACAGTAAAAGACAATGACTAAAGAGATCGCAACACCCCTGAAATAAAAAAAAAAATTACAATAACTACAACACACCTTCGAAATTATAGTCTAAATGGAATGGAAAAGGTTAACAATAATAATAATAATAATAATAATAACAATCATCCTGTCGTTGTCATTGTCGTCGTCCTCATCACTAATCATGTTCACCAATAACAGCATTTTAGTTTCAAGCAGCTGGAAGCCAAGTTATAATGCATTCTTCTGTAGGTTGATACCAAAATGTATAAAATGAAAATGGTTAATGAAGGTTTTGCTGCATGCTGCATATGGCATAATTCATGTTGCATACCAAGCTGTTAATGCATCATGAATCATAATATGCAAATATTAAAGTTTTGGCAAATTCCATATTGTTGTGACCTTTCACTGATGGCATTCACGTTGCCAGTTAAGTGAAATAGACCTCCTTTGCTCTGACGTAATGTTTTCCCATTTCAGACCACATGTCATTCCCTAGAGTATCATTTCTTTGTTTAAGGTTTGCACTCAGTTGCACATGAGAAGACACATGAATATGGATACAACTCAAACAAAGAACATTATTCTCAAGGGAATGACACATGGTCTAAATAAAATGGGACAACATAACGCCAAGCCGAGGAGGTCTATATGGGCTTGTACTATGCAACATGCAACAATCAGCTGTATAAATAATTTTCTTACCATAATCCTTGTTTCATTACAATAACAAAAAGAAAGTTCAGTCCAAGAGCAATAGCATTGCTGACAAATCCTATTATGAGAGTAGGTCTTACGATACCCTGAGAACTCAGGTATCGTGTGAGGAGTGAACTCCCAAAGAGAGCCTAAACAAGACAAAACAGCAATGATGAACAGTCCTAGAAAGTGTCTCTACCAGTACCATTGGGTGGATCCCCTGGCTCGAGCCATTCTAATATATACCTATTTGAAAAATCGTTGTTGCAACCAAGAGCAAGCAACAAGCCAAGACCGCAGAGAACGTCAGTACTTTTAATTATGATCACATTTATTCATGGTTCATGCAAGTGGCTATAGCTCTACACCAATTGTTATCTCAAGCAGCCTTGCTTGGAGCAATTTGTGAAGTCAATATAAATGAAAATACACCATGAATAAACTAATTACAGCWAAAAGTACCGGTGTTCTCTGCAGTCTTGGCTTGTTGCTTGAGGCTTTTGGTGCGACAACGATTTCTGAAATAGGTGTATACTACAGAAACTACTGACACATATACTCACAGGAAGAATGGGAATCAAGATCATCACAAACTTATCAACCATCCTGCATGACAACAACACAAACTAGCATGAATACACGATAAGCATTAAAAACTTTCATTTTCAGGATAGCAACACAGTCACCAATTCCTGCATCACCAATATTATTAGTGGGCAATCTTATAAGACATGAATGAATTCCCCATATTTGTGCTAGCCATAGGTATAAATCATATTGTATTGTGTTACGGTCACCACAAAGTTCGGACAATGTTCTCGGATTCCAATACAAATGTACTGGCTTTTGAACGAATAATTTAACTTCTTTGTTTATCTGTTTCTCTAAGGAGAAGTAAGAAAAGCTTTTAAACAAGTTAGGAAAATGATATTTTGCTTGTATTTAGGGAGCTAACTTATTACAAACCAAGTAAATAATTTGTTTCAAAAGTCAGTACATTCATAAGAGGCTATGCCTTGTCTGATTCGCTTCCTTCATGGTTAGCAACCTCCTCTATGCACCCAAAACTCGATGGATGCATGCTAATCAATGTCCAATCCTTTAATCATCACCTCACCTTGATATTTCTTGTTCAATCCCAATAGCAAGTAGAAAATGTTCTGTTGTTATCCAGAAAGCATAAACAAAGATCGCAGCAATACCCAGAATACAGATGCCTCTTTGCAATACTATCCCAACCATTTTAAAATTTTTTGCACCATAGGCTTGGGAGCAAAGTGTATCGAGAGCTGAACACAATCCAATTGCAATGGAAAACCCAAATACATTGAAGAATGAAATTCCAAGTGTCCCAGCGGCAAGCTCCAATTTACCAATTTGACCACAGAAGAAGATACTTTGGGTAGATAGTGTAGCAATAAAAAGATGTGTAAATACTGTTGGCCATGCAAGTCTGTATATTTCACATAATTCCGTTTTTGTATCTTCTGATATTAATCTTGTACAACAAGATTTTTTATCTGTCGATTAAAAAAATGGAGTTTAAATAGATGATTAAAAGAAAAAGAATTGGTTCTTTTATGGCTTATGGGAATCCTGTGGACAGGACCTGTGAATTATGGAGATGTGGACAGGAAAGATTGAAATGAGAGATGAGAATCTGAAAGTAAAAAGGGGAGTAACATTATCATTCTTTCATTTTTCTTCTCCTCCTCTCCTTCTTGTTTCATCTTTTATTTCTTCTCGGCCCCATTCTCTTTTTCCCCCCGGACCCATTCTTATTCCCTTCTACTATACAGCAATCCCAAAAGTAGTTGTGGGTGTTTAGAAGAAGCTAGTTCCTTCAATGTTTTAACTATAGTAGATAGCTGACTTTGCTCTATTGGAAGTATGTGTTCAAAGTTCCCTCCCTTAAGTGCCTATCACCCTTCTGACAATATTCACAGTATTGATTCTACATGAAGTAAGATATTGGATAATCCAAAAAAAATTATAGTTTGAGTGCGGCTTCTTGAAGTTATAAAGCATTATCAGCATTAGTATATGGCATGGAAAAACATTTATAACTCATATCAGCTTGATGATGATTCAGGGTTCAAAAAAAATTGACATTTGACAAAAATCTTTTCAAGTTCTAACATATATACATGTATATTGAGTGCAAACCATATTATATCCATGAAATAAACTAACTAATAATTAGTACAAAACAGCACCAATGAAACAAATGAAAAACAAAAGAAATAGATGTGTTTATAGTGTTATTTAGTTTTTGTGCTATTGCAGGGATATATATACACCTACATGCAAGAACGTTGACATTTGAAAATAGAACATTAGTGATTTAGTGGGATAGGAATTATATTAAAAAACAAAAGAAGATCACTGAAGCTGAGCTTTTTCCTTTGTCTTTTAATGTATTTCCTTTCTCACTAAATTACTAATGTTCTAATATCGTTTGACAACGTTCTTGCAAGTAGGTGTATATAAACATATATAGTTTGCACTCTAGCTACCAGCTGCTGTACCTCCTATATATAAAAATTAATACTAGTGATCATGATCACTCACTAACATACCTGTATCTTCAAAGCTATGATCACCATGGTCCACCACATGAATCTGAATTTCATTGTCTTCCATTTTATCTGATGGTATACAATAATTCCCTACACGGCACACAATCAATTCACAAATTTATCAGTTGTATTAAAACAATTAACAATCAATTAATATAAGAGTGCAGCCTTTTGAAGCAGAAATAGCAGAAATGTAAAAATTTACCCTTTTGGAAATACTGTATGTTAAATAAAAACCGCTTCATGCATCATTTTACGACATCTCTGCTTGGATAAGCTTCTATATCACAAAGGTGATATTTATAGCGTTCCACTTGACCTTATTGGCTTTTATTTTACAGATCCTTACATATACATGATCCTGTATCAAATGCAATGTTCAAGTTGCTGTGATACAATATGTGTACATGTCTCAGTAGTCGACAACGAACTCGTTTCAGTACATTTACTAGAACGATTTCAGTTCAAAAAAAACCTTGAGTATTTCAGATCTCAAAATTTTTTCACACTCTATATAACATTTACATTACGATTACATTACGATTTTTTGATCACACGAGGCAACTTCTTTTTCTTGTACGAGTTACATAATGGCTTCGAAGTTTCGTAAGCTTATACCAAAACGTATGGGGAAAAAGAACACCGTATGCTCTCTGATCATTTTCAAGCTCAAAAGAGTATAATATATTTTAAGAATACTTATTATATGGACTATTCTCTCTGGGGGAAGATTTAATGGCAAATCGGAATCCAAATAAATCATAGAACAAAAAGATCAGTGTCAAGACTCGACTTAACATTTATTCACATTTTACAAACAATATAATGTGATCCTTACCTGTTAAGATGGTTCACCTGGATCTCTCAACTAAAGGCTTTCATTTTCATTTCAAAGGATAAAGTAAGAAAGAATATAATATAAAATTTCAGTGAAGTCAAAAGTGCGTTACGAACTCACCTGCCCCGATTACCCCCGAGCTGCCCCCGCGATCTGTTTATCGATCGGGAAAAGTTCGTCCCTGCCGACGAAGCTGCGAATTTAATCGGTTGCTAGTCGGGTCAGTTAAACAAGACGTAACTAATTCAGATTAAAAAAACGTTTAATTTTCTATACGAAAACAAAAAACAAAAAGAAAACTAATATACCCAAAACCATAACGAAAAGTAATTATTACAATAAACCCTTTACTTTTATTCTGCTTAGGCTTTTTTAATTCGCGCGATGGCTTGCACCTCGAGCTCACTAAATCCTTCCCATCAACCACAGTGTGAGATCAATAAGACAAGAGAAGCGACTGGGTAAAAAAGCTTTATTTCATAATTAGAATAAAAGCTGGAATATGTTAGACTTGGGCTAGAGGAGAATAAGACAAAAAGAAAACATTACTATTTATACAGAGCCTGATCCAGATTTTTTCAAACAAGGTTGTGTTCATAGTCTAGAAGTAACATATTATGCGCGAGAGTTGAGAATTCTGTATCTAAATTTTAGGTGCAAACCTCGTTGTTTTAAGGGATAGGTCAAGTGAACTGTTCATGAAAATAGCCTGTAACTATTTTAGCTCTTGATCGAACTGAACTACGAGGTTATAATAAGGATTTTCCGAGTGTATTTTCACAAAGAAGTACGAGCTGAATTGATGATGAAGTTGTACATAAGTAAGTGTGGAAATAGTCTAGCAATATTCTTGAGGTTGCGAAGCATGGCGCTAGTTAAGTTACTGTGTGACACAAGCTATTGTTAACATCACAATGCCAACCTAGTTACAAACGAAAATTAAGACTAAATCTGAGAATTACTTATTAGTGTTTCGGAACGCGTAAATTTTATAAGCCATGACACTTCAATCGGCTATTCTTGTGATAACGTTCATCAGAATCTGAGAAATAGACCCTTTTCGAATTAGTTGAATACCTGTGTTCCTTGATCACAGACTCATTTATACAGGCCTAGGGTTAGCCTCATTTCAGTGTCCAAATATTCACAAAATACCAATGGTAAAGTAAAGAATGCACAGCTTCAACTGTAAAAACACTTTGAAATTTCACGGAACCTTCACCGAAATGCATGAATATTCAAAGTAATTCCATACAAAATCGAGGCGAACTCTGTAGAGCGGATAATTCGAAACTGGAGTATTTGTACATGAATACTTTCGCCTACTTGTTCAACGTTTACATATATTATCACAGTCATGGATCATTTATCGTGGAAATATACAGGACATCATCCTGGCTGGGAGGATGTTGAATGTATATATCGAGACCACCATTGGTATACAGCTAATTGAAAAAACGTTGTCGGGTTCAAAAAAGGTTATATCATCAAAGCTAAGACCGAAGGGGAGCATGGGAAGCAGCCAAACAGCTTTCCAGCGCAAATCTTTGGAGAACGGCTTTGGCATGTTAATCTAAGTCGACCGACTTTGCTCTACTGTGCATTTTTACTTCTCTATATGCAAATATAATACACAATTCGGAGTACCCAAAATCCTTTTCGGTCTTAGCTTCGATGATATGACCTTCTCGAACCTGACGTTTTTTCAATTTGGTGTACACGCAGAGTCCAAGAAGCCATTCAGATCCGACTCCAGCCTAATAACATCAATAGGGACAGTGTTATATATGTGGATACCGGCAATAACAAAACACTCAGGATGGAGACATAACAACCAAACACAGCACAGATGTTCTGACAAGTGCTATATAACAGCTCCATTAACTATGGACAAACCATCAAGTCTACACCCTCGCCTGATGAAGACTAGCAGTTTGTAGTCGAAACGTCGCGGTCCTTCTATACAAATGACCCGCGTGAGACAAATGAATAAGTATCATTTTACAAAAATGATAGAGTACAAACACTATAAGTGTGTAACATAAATACCACTAGATACTGCTAAATTATGCTAATCCTATTGTTTTCTATTGTTTAATCAGCACTATTTACTACTAAATAGTGCAAAGTGTTGCACACTTTTAGCTACTTTTAGTGTTTGTACTCTACAACAATGTACGTCTATTGTAGGCTACACTTAATATGTACCGTATAAACTGTTGCACACTTTTAGTGTTTTTACTCTACAAAAACTACAAATTATTTTAAGGGCACTAAACGAATTATTATTACTGATTTTGAAATTGGTGCTAAATAAGATTCGAGAAAGACTTTCGAGGCATTAGTTTTGCCGATCAGCGTGTCGCTGCAACGCTATCCTCATGACGGATATTGCGAAATTCACGTCATCTTTAGTGATACACATTGGAGGTTTGATTCTGAATACCTGTGGACGAAGGAGCATGGATTGGTGAGGTATGTAACGTGTTGTTAGCGCTGATAAAACCGATAAACCAGGGGCGTTATCCAAGAATCTGAGAAAAAAAGGGGGGGCGTAAAAATTCGGTGTTAGACACATCACCGCTGACTGTGCAAAACAAGAACAGAAAGGGTCCGGGGATGTCCGGGGATATGTTTCCAGTGAAATTCTTAAAATATGTTTTCTTCCAGAAATGCAATTTCCTGAATTGTGGGACAGTTTTAAACGAAAAAATTAAGTTTCGAATGCACAGATTTAGAAAGTGAAAATACATTATCTATCATCAATGCTGCGAGTTCTAATTGAATGAGCTACTACTAGGCTATATAAGTTACATCCTACTAGTAGCGAAAAATGCTTCTTTGAACACCAAAACATTGAATTTAACTTTAATTGAAAATTTGCTTGCATTTATATATTTGACCTATTAGGTTGGATTTGACTAAAACAATTAGTCCTCTTGTTCTCATGGGCTATGAGTCAATAGCCCAGGCTTGAGGACTAATTGCTAGATATAGTACGTCAGGCAACCGTCGGATAAGCTTTTTCCCCATACTTTTTTCATATAAAAACAGTAAACTTCTTACAGAARCAGCATCATCAAAGAGTACAAAAACGTCATTTTCGTTTATTTTATTTTATTCCATTTTTTTCAGGTCCATACTCACATTTCCATGTAACCCTCCTTTTCCAAGCAGTAATCCCATATCCTTGCAATCTTCCCAGATTGGCACTATCTGGTCGGCTGGCATGGGTGTCTTTAATTCCTGTGGGAAAAAATTAACAGATGTCACACAACGCAATGAGTACGCTTGTTGCTTGTGTCTCTTAACCTTCCTTTTTATTCCTCACTTGTTTTGCCTCACTCTTTACAATGTCGCAATCTTCAATCGCAAAAAATCTCATGGCCTCTGGTTACCCCCTATTTATTGTTCGTTCTATGTATATTAGCACTTGTCAACAGGGTGTTTGTTACACTTTATCACACAGACAACATCTTTTAAGGCGCGTTTACACGGAGTAATTTTTTCTGCAATTTGTTTCGCAACATTTTTCGATTTGCGCTATAGGTTACACGCGGCAATGCTCCATGCAACTTGTGTGGTAACGCTGTTGCGAAACGAGTTAGAGAGAAAACTGCTCCGTGTAATCGCGCCTTCATTAGTGATAACTGGAACCGACTTGTGAGTTTCAAGTCAAAAGTACCAAAATATGCGGGTTTTTTTTTGTTTTTTTGTTTGTTTTTTTGTTGTTTTTTTTTTGTCAAGATATTTTTTAAAAATGGCTCTGAAAATTAATATTTAGATGCCGGTCTTAAAACTAGTTTGCTACGATTTCCTAAGAATTTGCTCAGCTCAGAGTTTGTTTCAGGAATAGATACTAAAAATCGACGTTTTTGAAGATTAAATATGGCTGATTATCAACAGTTCCTTACCGGGTCAGTCACCATTTCCATTCCCGTCATCAATCCTTTTCCTCTTACGTCTCCTACAAATCCTGGAAACTCTTTTTGGAGTTTGAGTGCTTCTTCAAGAAGATAAGTTCCCACTACATTACAATTTTCTTGTAGCTTGTCGCTATCGATTGCCTGGGAATAGTAAGTAAAATAGTAAGAAAAGCAAATGATAATTGTATAATTAACGTCAACGTTCATTAAGTTGGTGTTAATCAACTTAATCTCTTTCATTACACAACAACATGGCCATCATTACATTAGTCTTGTCTCTCTCATTTTGCAAATCGGTCTGGCGTGCAAAGCCATGGGCCTCTTTTTTTTGCTTGGGAGATTGAGAAAGCACTTCCGACGAAGTAAAATATAATTATTTTAACACTAGCTGATAGAGCGATAGCCGAGGAAGGTGCTGTTGTTTCGACTATAGATTGTTTTACCATGCACTCCATACTAATGGACGGAGTAAAATGGCTTATAAGGCGCAGCACTTAAAGTGTTTTTTTTGTCATAATTGATACCAACCTCCAGAACTGCTTTTCCTACTGCAGATGCAACTGGATTCCCTCCATAAGTATTGAAATAAACCGACTGTGCAAAGCTGGCAGAGATTTCTAAGCACCGATAAAGAAAGCAAGTAGGGTTTTGTTATTTGAATACCATATGTTATTATTAGCAGCACCACCAACAGCAACAGCAGCGACAACAACAGCAGCAACAGTAGCAGTAACAACAGCAACAACAGTAGCAGTAACACCAGCAATAACCACAACAACAGCAGCAGCAGCAACAACAACGACAGCAACAGCAACAACAGTAGCAGTAACAACAGCAACAACAGCAGTAGCAACAGCAGCAATAACCACAACAACAACAGCAGCAGCAACAACAGCGACAGCAACAGCAGCAATAACAACAAACTAATGGTGTTTGTATTTAATCACGCTATATTTGATATTACATTCAAGGCCGTAGCCTGTAGGGGGAGGGGGCGGGCCAGACCAGGGCCAGGCCCCCCTTTGTGGCAACAAAATGGCCCCCTTTTAGATTTCATACGGTAATTCCAGTTTTTCTTGGTAAAAATAAAACATAAAATGTAAACGTTGGATTTTACCTGGAGTAGTTATAACAGCTCCCATGGGATAGCCATTACCGATACCCTTCGCCAACGTTACTATGACAACATAACAAAACATAAACATTGATCAGTTTGACTAGGAATAAAGCGAGAACCAAATGATTCAGTATCCATCTACACACCAATATCTGGCATGACATCGTTTGCTTCAAATCCCCAATAGTGGCTTCCAAGACGACCAAATCCGGTCTGGACCTGATTTAAAAAATTTTGCATGGTGTGACATCTCTCTCACAACTCTATATTGCATGTAATGTTGTGTGCAATGTTGCATGGTGTGACATCTGTATCACAACTCTATTGCATGCAATGTTGTGAGCAATGTTGTATGGTGTGACATCTCTCTCACAACTCTATTGCATGTAATGTTGTGCACAATGTTACATGGTGTGACATCTCTATC
>NW_022258159.1:99981-114115 GCF_009602425.1 Actinia tenebrosa
GAAAGAGAAAGAGAAAGAGAAAGAGAAAGAGAAAGAGAAAGAGAACTAAGAGAAAGAGAAAGAGAAAGAAAGTGTCTAGATAGTACAACTGTGTTTACCTTATATGGACGATGCAGGTCGGGTCGTTTCCATCTCAGGTACAGCAAAGCGATAAACACCGCGAAGTACGACAACCATGCGGCAAAACTGAAGTAGTTTACTAGTGTACTGAACTGTGCTGAGTCTGGGATCAACATGATGAGGGCAATCACGTTCTGCAATCATAAAACACGACGATAAACAAACACCTATGCATCCATCTAGTTAACATTCACGCCCGACGCCTGGATGCTTTACGGGAACCTTAAATCAGTAAGGAGCAGAGACTCTTTGTCCTTGTCAACGCTAAAGCATTTTCAATTAAAACGCATACTTTTCGATACCTCTTGGCCTTGTGTTCAAATTAAAAGAAGATCGAAAACGTTCTGAGATGAATAACGGATGCATTTGAAAAGGGTATGGTATCACTGTGGACGGCGAAAAAGGACGCCGTCTTGAAAGCTATCGTGGAATCCAAGCTCTCGATACGTTTTCGGTGAGACGAAAACGGCTGAAGTTGCAATGAGACTAGTGGAAATACGCTTAACCTTTCGCTTATAGCTGTTTTCGATATCCTGCGAACTCAGACATTCTAACGGCTTGTTGGGAAATTGGTTTTGAACTGCCGCCAGTCAAAAACTTTAGAGGTACCGACTGATTATTTTTGATCACTTGACGGCAGCGAAAAAACAAATTTCAGCGTGCAGCTTGTAACTACCGAGTAACCTTGCTAAGAGATTTGACGACGTTAACCATGGTATATCACAGTACACCGCATAAAACATGTCACTCACCATGAATATAATTGAAGGCATGGGTGTTTGTCGCTTTCGGTGTATCATTGCAAGTGCTTTGGGCATGTGTCCACTGCGAGCTGCTACGTACACAAGTCTGGAAATAATGACATACACGGAGATTAGAATGAATAACTCTTCGCCCCCATCCAAGCATGGTTTCCATCCACACAAAAAACAACTCCTAAATGCCAATTCGGTTATGGAACGAAGACCACAGGTTTGTTGGCCACTGGCTACTACGTGTTACACCATCGGAATTTCATAAAACAAGGTCGATAAATATATATAATAAATGTACACGAAGCTAGAGTATCCCTTGTATCATCGTAAAAGGTTCATTCTTCTAGGGTCATGTGGAAGTTCACTTTAATGGTTTGATGTGTAGTTCATTTTTTCTTTTTCTAAAAGGGTTTGTTTTAGGGCTCCCAGATTTCTTCTCGTAAATATCAAGTTGACTGATTAGGTTACAATAGGAAAACAATGCTCAAACAATTGTCATCGACTTCTAATAACCCCTATCAATATAGTTATCGAGCATATTAGAATGAGGTTTATTTAATCACCTTGCACCACTGAAAGCCAAGCCGTTGACGCAGCCAAAAGTAGAGCAGGCCACGAAGATTGGGATCAACCAAGCAACGGGGCCAAGCTTCATGGCGCCAACAGTCTGTGAGGAGATAAAGTGGAATAAAATGTAAATATGACAGGTAAAAGGATCGACCAATCCGCATACTAGTAAGGTTATATCAAAGCGATTAAAGACACCTTATAATTGACAGCATATATTAAACAGGCCGCAAAGTGTAAGAGCAATTACTCAGTACTATCAAGCCAGAATTCTTTACTGGACGGCATGTAGCTGTCAAGGCATGGCGTGGGTATACATCAGTATACCGCGAGGTTTCTCAATCATACGAAACTGCTTTAAGGCGCCAAATTACATGTTGAAACTTTTAGCTGAAACTAGTCTCCTACGCAGCCGCTATTAGTGTCGTCACGCAACGCTCACTCCCCTACTTAGGAGAGCGAGCGTTGCGTGACGACACTAATAGCGGCTGCGTAGGACACTTCTCGAGTGTTCTGCCGATCCCCAAGTGCTTTATAACTGCACACAGCACAGCAAGCAAGTTTTTTATTTCTTTTATAAAATATAAATTACATAAATGACGAAGTTGAAAGTGCGCGTGCGTGCTGTGTGCTCTCATAAAGCACGCGCTCCCAACCGATCAGAACGCGAGATTTAGAGCAGTTATTTTAAAAAGTATCATATTTATGCAAATGTAACATTATGTAAAAACGTATAGACAGATAGATGTGGGTAAGACGGATAGATGGGATGGATGAATAGAAGGATGGAAGGAATAATGAATGAAATGGAGGGATGGCATGGATTGATTTATCGATAAATGGATTGGTTGGATGAATGGGACTGACAGATGGAAGGATGAATGGGTGGCTGGGTGGTTGGAAAGATGGAAACGCATTGACGAGATGAGTGAAGGGGAGGAGAATGATTTGTATTCGTTACCATAGCAACAGCTCCAGAAGTCAGAATACCCTCGCCTCCCACGACCGCGATATAAGCGATGTTGGTCAGCAGGTAGCAAATGGTTACCAAGGGGATGCCAATCATCAGTGCACGAGGTAGATCCCTAGAAATAACGAAAAAGAAGATACGAATATCAGTGAAGTTAGTGAAGGATTTTGGACAGAAGAAATATACAGCAAATTACACAAGTTGCTTGCCGTCGGATCTCTCTTTAGGCGCGATAACACGAAGCAATGTTGTCTGCAACTTATCTCGCAACAGCGTTGCGACAGACGTTGCATGGAGCATTGCAGAGTGTAACCTACTGCGCAATTTGAAAAAATGTTGCGAGACAAGTTGCAGCAATCGTTGCGATAAGTAGAATTCGTTTCTACTTTTGGCAAAGATTGAGTCTCCGTTGTACAGTTGCACCGTCACACTGAATATCGTTTAGTGTAATCGTGTCTTTACCTTGCAGGATTTCGCATCTCCTCAGTGACAAAGTTGAGTGCATTCCTGGAAATAAAGCGGACATCAAGTCAACATCAACTCATTCAATTTTAATCACATAGAATAAGGAAGCGTCTCACTTCAGGGTGCTATGTATTCATTTTTTTGTGATCACGTGTTGCGAAGTGACTTTGTGCCCACCCCCCCCCCCCCCCCCCCCAGTTTTTCAAGGCTTGCTCCAGCCCTGCACTTACCATCCATCGTATGCCCAAAGACCAGAGTAGAAAGCCAAACCAATGGCAGCAGGGTTGGATTCGCTATYATCGAAAGGATCTTTTAAGTACTGTACATTGCCTAAGATACGTATGGAGGAAAAGCGCACAATTTTTAAAAAATAAACAATTTCAGAGTAATAGGCCCTTTGCAGCTAAGCAATCACGTGCTGATTAATTCACTGAGAGCAAATGAATGAACATTTTGATTTCCATGGGTGAAATTTACTGGACTGCAATCAAACTTTCTACAACCTGTTTCGAGAGATTGTAATAAAACTACATTTCGTAACACACTGGATACACATGTTTTCATTCAGTTCTTTACAAGTAGCTAAAAAGAATCACCAATATAATATAAAAACAAACATTTTGCAGTCCAGTACAGACACGTGACCGTTAACTGCAAAGGGCCTATTCTTATGTTATCTTATAATTGGCGCTGTGTTCACGTGACCTCTTGTAGTGGCATCTCACTTGCCGTGTCATTGACCAGTGGTAAGAGCGCTCGCCTATCACTAATGCTACCCGGGCTCGATTCCCGGACTCCGCGGTGTGGTGTGTGAGTAGAGTCGTTTGTAGTGGTTCTGTCTTGTGCTTCGAGGGTTTTTCTCTGGTCTTTCTTCCTCCTTAAATATCGAATTCTAAATAAAACATTTGCAGAAAATAATGACTGTTACTGGATGGCAAAAAAATCGGTCTTCCTTTATTTAAAGAACTTTTGTTGGATTACTAATGTCATATCCAAAACCTTTTTCAAAATACTTTTTTCCTCTATAAGATACTTTCGATTTCAAGATAAGAAGCATTTTAAAGTTTCTTTGCCATCCAACAAAGTCTTCTCCAAGGGACCTTTGGCTGAATTGATTCGTTATCAAAGTAACCCATCAGCACGAGAATGTTTGTCGAAAATTCCATCTTTGGCCTTTCCTAGCTCAGTCTCTATTGTCATTGTCCCACACTGAGATATAAGACCCTTAATAGATCTGGTTATCTATTGTACCAGCCAACATGGCTAGCGCGTGATCAGAAACAGGCGGGCGTTGTTTGTTCAGGTTTTCTTACCTTCGGCAAGTGTTACGATACCAATCACAACAAGAATCGCGATGGCGATCAATTTCCCAAGAGTGAAGACGTCCGTTATGCGAGTAGCCACTTTAACACTCGCACAGTTGATAAATATGGTCACAGCTGCAATAAAAATAGAAAAGCAATCAAAACCAATAAAATTTGTCAATACATCTGTCATCACAAACAAAAGCTTTGATTAACACATTGGATACACGCTTTCAATACATGGTGACGTATTTCCAGTTTAGATTGCTCCTATAAGCCCCCATAAAACAAAAAACCCTTTCAATAATTTAACCCACCCCCAAAAATAAGTGATTCGCAAATAAGTTTACCGTCCGTGAAGAAAAAATTGAAAAAAAATCTTCACAAAATTCGATTCTTATTTTGAACGCAGAAGTCGGTACTAGTGACGTCATGCATTCTTAGTGTTTATCGACCGTAGTTGCCATAGTAATATTATTATGACATACGGACGAATCCATGTTTTGCGTCAATTCAAGAAAACATTTACTTAACATTCTCTAACTATGTTTTTTTGTCGTTGACAGGAAGAGATAATAAGCCATTCCGAGGTCGAGATTGCAGAGAATATTGGCACAGTTTTAAGGACGACTGAAAATAGACGCCATCTTGGAACTGTATCCCGTAAAACAGTCGTTAAATATTAATTAAATCATAATGGAAGGTAGCTTTTACGCATGAATTGATCCGAATTTCTCTTACAAATTATATTGTCCTCTTGTATAAATACTTTTTTATTATTATTATCATTATTATTATTTTTTTATTATTATCGTTTATATATTTCTTACGTTGACAACGTGGATAGTTACCAATAGCAACGGTTAAAGTGTATGTGAGACAAGCAGATTTGATCTTCCAATAGAAATATTGGACGATATAGCGAGGGGTCCTTTTATTAGGGCCTTGATCTGTTGGAAGTACGTTACATAAAAAAATTACGTGTCCCGACAAATTTCACTGAAGCAGAAACCTGTAGTGCTCGTTTTTACTACAAAGTGTGCTAATATCTTTGTCTTCTCACGTGGTACCAGTACGACAGGACTGTCTGTAAACATGACATTCCAATCAATTGATGGCACTTTTCTTCCTTTTGAAATCATTGACAATGTATATTTTGCTTGTATGTCGAAATGGCTGAATAGGCACGTGAAGAACAAACAAGAGGAAAAAACCACCCCGTCAGTCAGTGCGCTTTAAGGGCTGTAGATGGTCAAAATGACCCCGTTTATACGTACTGAATAACCAAAACCTCTTTATGACTTCTCAACAAGATGTAATTAATTGAAAACTTAGGGAGCATATAAACAGTAATATAAAATCTTTAGAAGCCCCTTTCTTCTGTCTGCGCATTTATGTAGTATAAAATGTTTGATGATTCCCTTTTTTAACTCAGTAGAAATTTAATTTCCCTCCCCTGGATTCCTCCAAAAAACCCATGTGTTCAAACTTGTCTTGTCTATTTTAGCTTCTGACGAAAATAAGGTTATCTAAAACTACACTTCACTTCTTATTTTTTCATTCAAATGTCTTCTAAATAGGCAGAAAATTATGATTCTAGCCTTAGTGCCATATGTACAAAGTTTGATTTAAAAGTAAAGTGTGTGCTATGAGCTGCGTGAAATAAACCAATCACTGTAAAGCTGCATTGCTCCTATTGACGACATATAGCGAATAACTTCTAATGAAAGTAATCAGAAATAAAACTATCATCCTAAGCTACAATAATATTTATCAAATTCTCCTCAGTAATTATTTTACGACTTTTGATATATTATTCATTCCTCGATACAATTACTAAGTATCGAGTTCAAGGTGATGTTTTTAAGATGTGTTTAAGACTCAAAAACTTAAAAGGAAACTTCCGAAACACATGCAAATTTTTCTTATAGGTTTTGAAGTTATTTTGTCTATCAATATCAAACTGGATTTACGCGCCAACGAAGATTGTTTTGATATGCAAATTACTGGATGATGCAAGACCCGCTTTTTCTGTCTCATCGCCCACGTTACAGAACGACTTTTATTACTGTAAAAAGCACGATATATATATAACAACAAATAATAATAAAATACCATGGATTTACAAAACGTTTCGATATCGAGGCGTCAAAATCACAATTGTAACAAATTTCTGGAAGAAAATTCGAGTTGCATTGGAGTGGAAAATCTTAAACGTGGCAATTTGAACTCGTGTAATATTTTGCGCTGAAACTCTGATCACGATAATTTACTCGAAGTTGGTCGAGATTCCACCAAACGATATTTTATTTAAGACTTTAGTTTTATGATAAAAGATACGATTAATATGATTACACACTCACCAATACATGCCGCAGCCAGGACTTTACGAACAGCCAAAGGACTTATTTCACAATCCGGGAAGAATGGTTGTGTGACATAGCGTGCAAAAGTCAAAGCGACTATCGCGATAGACGACGGACGAATGATCAAAGCTAGTGTCCAACTGTATAGAAACCCAGGCAGAGGACCGAAGGTTTCTTTAAGGTAGGAATATTCCGCGCCTGATTTAGGAATCATGGTCCCCATCTCACAATAACAAAGGGATCCACAAAGAGCCAAGAGACCACAACCGGCCCATACTACAAGACTCATGCCAACAGATTCAGTACGAATGAGCACACCTTTAGGCGAAATAAAGATGCCAGAACCGATCATGACTCCTACGACCAATCCAACGCCATTTAGAAGTGTAACTTCTTTTTTAAGCTGGACTTTGTCTTCTATTTTGACTTCAGGTACATCGCCGTTCGCTTCTTCATCTTTTGTCAAAGGTTGACGAGCCTCTGTGCTTCCCAAAGGGTCATTCTCCTTATCCGCCATGTTTAGGAAGGCTTCTTTATTAATACTTCAGAACCCAATATCTTAAGAGGAAGAAGTATAAGAAAAATTGACTTATAATCGTGAAGTTGAGTAATAAAAATCGTTGCGTGCCGGTCAAACAATGCTATAAAACCCGCACTATCATATCAAATGATAGTTCAAAAACGGTAAAAGTATTTAAAAAGACAAAATAATGATACTTACAAGTAAGTTCACGAAGTTTAACGTTCCAGAGCACGAAGAATCCGGGCCAGAAAATCACCCAAACAACAGAAGCTCAAGTATCGACCGGTTAGACTCTCCTCGTGATCATAATACTCCAGCCCGCGAAAACATTATCAACACAGTGCGTTTAATTATCGACTGCTGATTGGCTGGCTGCATGAAAAACGTGTTGAACCTGTTCACAAATTTAATATGTACTTTGGTCGATTAATTCTTTTCAAATGACATCCTATTCAACCTGCACGTGGGTGCTACATGATGCGCAGCCACTAGAATATAAAGTACTCAAAACTATTGAATTTTCAAATTTTTTTCGTTCAGCCTGGAGTATCTTGTGGTGCCTTGAGGACCTTTTTCAAGTCATATCCATTAAAGTCAACTCCATAGCGTCATTTGCTGAATAGAGAAAAAACTCTCACGCTCTTGAATATTTAACGAGTTGAGTTTTTTGGTAATAATACAAACAAAACGAAAAACTGTTTTTGCCCATTTCCTTTTTGATATCAAATAAGAATGATAAGGAATAAAACGTAAAAATATATACTTGTTTGACGTTTTTATAATAGATATTGATGTAGAGAAACAGCGATAACGAAGTGTTTATGTTTTTAACTCCGGAAAAGATCATTGTGTTCTCTGCATTGGGGCAATAAATATTTTATCAAGGACTGGCAATTTTTATCAGACACGGTTTTGAGTATATTACAGGAAAGTGCAAGTTCATCTACAAGTCGTTCATATTACCTTAATTTTAGTTGAGGATTAAAAAAATTTGTCCAAGGTCGTGAGTTATCAGAGCGCAGATGCAGAAATATATCGAGATTATTACACATTTAGGGTCGATAAAATGACAAAATTTACAATTTCCAGTTTACCGTGAAGTGATATCGTATCACTTCACTGATACGCTTTTTATTCACGGCTTTAGCACACAGATATCGAAACTGAAAGTGTAATATAAGATAACATAACAAGATTAGTGATAAGCATGTGGGCCCTCAGAAGTGTATATTTGTTGGGGCATGTTTCGAGTAGCATTAAGTAAATCTGCGTCCAAAAATATCGGAAGGCGGATAAAATGAGGAAAATTTTGGGGATGGGCTTTGCGGAAACAAAGTCAATTCATTTTTATAGGAGCGAGAGAATTCAGTTCTGAAGGGTGGAGGGTACGTCCATCCACGCCCTTGTTGATATTTGTTGGTTCAACAACAAGGGATATTAACTTCAGTGCCAGCTGCTTTTGGCTAACTGCATGAACACTGAGCACTGCCAACTATTCAGAACAATCCCCTGGTAAACAAGGTGTGGTTCGTTTATACTTGCCACAAGCAGGGCCCCCATGTCAGGTTAACTGGCTGACCCCGGGTACCAGATACTTGGGTGTGGTTAGGAGTTGCTCAGGGTAAACCCATGGTGAAAAGTATCTGGTTACTCATAAAACAATGCAGGGGAAACTCCTCGTGAATAAAAGGTTGCGATGTCTTGCATGCCACCCACAGCGAGTGAACAACATTCATTAGTTTTCTAGCCTCAAACTATCTGTAAAACATGAGATGTCTGCCGTTTTAGATCATTAAATTTAAATCCGTATTCTGAAATCTGCATTGTTTTCATTTTATTTAAAGAGAAGTCATTGCTACCGGGCTTGATATTGGTCGTTCAGTCGGCGAAGAAATATTTCTTGCTCCATTCGTGTTTTACTTGTTTTGAATACAAGTTTTATGTCAGAAGATAACAAGTCAAGGGTCACTTCGTGATGTAAGAACGCATGATGGTAATTGATATGCGATTATAATAGGCGTTAAACCCGGTGATAACGAGCGGAAAATCCAGAACAGACACTGAATTCCGGCAGAGTTCAGCGTTTGAGGAATCTGGCAAACGCAACCATGGGGAGCCCAATTTGGTAAAAGAATCAGACGAAAATAAAACTTAGCTCATTGATGGTTTTCACGGCCGTCATGTTGGATGAATTTAACAAAAGATTCGTCATTTGTCTCTTTTGTTATATCCTCCAACATGGCCGCCGTGTCTTTTGTAATTACATTCTCTTGGGAATGATTGAAAACCAGCAATAACGATGTTTCTGGATCATGAGCGAGGACCAAGAAATTCTATAGGAAGACGCATGAAAAAACATTGTATACTAGCTGTATTTTTGAAAGAGTTTTCCATTCACTCGTGCTATGGAGAACACTATCGTGGCTCTTCAAACATAAAATATATTAAAATTTCCTTAGGGGGATTTTAAATATACGTTTTAGACAACTGAGGAAAGGTATCAAAGGGGGAGGGGGAGAGATCACAGTCGCGGCCAAATTTAAAAAGTCCATTACCATACTTTATCATATGACCCGTGTCTGCCCGGACACGCGCTCTTAGAAAAACCCGCTTCGGGAAAATGGCGTGAGCAGGAGTGTACGAATTCGTACGGCCCTGCTCGAATCCTGCGACCATATTGACATAATTTGCAACTTTTAAAATATCTTTTTTATTTAGGGTCATATGATAAAATGCTTATTGACTGAGTTAGGTCGGGCCGTACGAGAAAATATCTGGCTCTCGGTCATTTGTACTGCGCTCGGTCCGTACGGAATCACCTCGAGCCAAAACTTTTCCCGTACGGCCCGACCTAACTCAGTCAATAAGTACATAGCACTTGTACGACTGGTTTGAATGATGGATTTCGTGCGAAGGAAACTAGATTACTTCAGCCACGCCACAGTCCATTAAAAACATGGCGGAATCGTGGACGGAGTCTGAACAGTGTTATGACGAGCTAGCTTTTGTAGTTTCATTGTAGCCTTCTAACCAAATGGTTGGTTAAATAAGTGGCCGATTTTTCCCAACTGCAAAACAATGAATCACGACGGCTATTTTTTGTTGTTGTTCTGTTTTCCGGCTACGCACCTGATGCGTTATTTCGTCATCTGATTTTACTCACATTGCCAGTGAGGGGAATTATATTTTTCAAAAGTAATGTCACCAGGCACGGTCTTAACATTTGTTAGACATCAAAGAATTATCTATAATAAATGCATGCTGTTTTATATATTTTTGCCAGGGTTATTATTTATATATTTCTTGTCATGTACATCAGTAAATTGATTTTCTTCAGTTGGTGAATCAGTCTTGAAAAATAAAATAACTGAATCAAACAAACACAATCACAAAACAGACTCTTTCAATGATTTATTCATTCTGCGGCACGATTTTATCACTGTGACTTAGATCTAATATATTCTCTCACTAAATGTTGGGTTTTTTTCGTTACATCTAACACTTTCGGTGTTCGTATACGACATCATAATTGACTGTAATTTTCTTTTGAACTTCCTGGTATCTTTCACTTTTCATACATTTTTTAAAAATTCCACCTTAGGGTTTCCTTATTTTGTCAATCTCAATCTCAGAGTAATTATTTCTTACTGCGCATGCTCGATGGAATAAATGGCATTTGGTTGAGCATGCGCAGTAAGAAATAACGGCACTGGGAACGAGATTGATATCTTGCATGTTTCCCCTTCCCTACCCTTGTCAACTCTCTTTGTCTCAATTTGCTAATCACCTTAATTTTATAACTTCCTCAACAAATTTTTCCGTTGAATCGATCTTGTTTCGATATGAGTTTTACTGTGCCATTGCGCATGTGTAGTTGCCGTGGCCGATCTACTGGTGACGTGTAAGAATTTACTGACCATCTTGGTGTTGTGTGGTACTCAGAAATTGTTACGGTGAACCTTAAATAAGCTATTTGATTTGTCGACGTTTAGGGAATATAAGAAATGATAACAACAGATATTGTTAGTGTATATAGTAGTTTTTGAGCTCCCAGAGTCTTCCCTGCTAGCAGAGTCTCTCTTCTCTTTCTCTCCCTTCTTTTAGGCGGGGAGGAAGGAGACTCTGCCGATGTAGAGCGTTTCCTTTGATACACCGCCGTCCACGATTGTGGACGAACAAAACCAGTTTTAAAACCGGTTTTTAACCGATTACATGTAGTGCGCATGAGCAAATGTAAGACACCGTGGCGCCAAACATTGTTTGACGAGAGCGGCTGGAAAAATCATGACAGTGTTGCTAAGTTACGCCACGCATGCGCGACAGAAATAACGTCCTACATCGGCAGAGTCTATTTTACTCTCTCAACCAAAACAAAAGGAAAATAGGCTCTGCTAGCAGGGAACCAGAGTCTATATCGAGTTTCTCAGCTAGCGTTATTTGCAAGGGCGAATCCGTAGAGGGGATTTTGGTGGTTAGCTATCCCCCGTTGGCCGGAGTCGAAAAAAATTGAATAAAGAATAAGATAACACCTACTGAAATAGAACGCCAAACATGCCTTTCTAGGTAACAGCCAACACCTTGAAAATGACCCTGGATCCACACTATGATTTGCTCTTGAAATTCTACACTAAAATTACATTCTACTTCTTCCCCAGTGTTTTCAAAAACCCTTGCACTCTGTCCTGCAGATCTTCCTCATTTGCSGACAGCTGTCGTCGCAAAGCATCAGGGGAAATCGGGGCAAGACTCTGAGTGACGTCACTCATGCCTAGTCCCTTTCGTAGAGGAGAAGAAGGTGGTAGACTGTTGACGTTAATCCTGGGAGGACCAGACCCCCTGCGACCAAGGTTATAGCTGAGAGGCTCAGGAGAGAGGCGCGAGGGGGAGGGGGAGGGGGAGGGGGAGGGGGAACGGCTTCTTGTAGGAGCCGAACCTTGAGGCAAATCCAATCGTATCCTGTCCCTACCCCTCATAGTTTCTAGTGTAGCCCCAACTGAAGCTGGAGATTTTGATCTTACCATTCGAGCCGACGAAGGCCTTTGTTTTTGACTGAAGTCTGCAGACAAAGTGGTTTGAGCTCTTCTTGCAGGGGGCGGGGTAGAAGGGCTCCACGGCACCCTCGTGGGAGTGGTAGAGGGTCCTTGTGTTCCCCTCAGGGGAGGGGTAGTGGGTTTCTGTGGTATTGTCGCCAAAAATCCCTTTTCTAACACAATTTTCTCGACAATTACTTCATCTACTTCAGATGAACCACAAACTTCACTGAATGATGAAGAACTAATGTCGGAAACAGGTCTTCTTCTCAGAAATCTCGGCGAAGTAGCCGGAGAAGTGTTCCCATCACACGAAGAATTAATGAGCTGCAAACTTGTGTTATTCAAAGCACTTTTCATGCCATTTTCTGTAAAACTAGTTTTGTCATCAAGAGTCTTTCCCTTACTTTCCTCCAGTGAGTGCTCAACATGATTTTCGACGTTTATTGTTGGGTTTGTCTGAGAGGAGGATTTCAAAACACTACTCCGTGTCTTCTCGCTTTTAACCCGATAAACGCGTCCATATTCGCCGGTCACTACCGAAACCTGTTCCTGTTTGTACGAGTAGTCTAACATGCTTATTGCCCGCCGACCCTGCAGGCCAGGGCGTGTAGGATTATTATCTGAATCAACTGGACTTTCTTTTCCTTTATTGCTCAAGATATCCAGAACATCTCCTCCGGGTACTGGAGAACTCGATCTCTGTCGAGTCAAGTCATGGCGAACCTCCAGTGAATCGCAGCCAAGTTTAACCATTGATTTGTGCTCCTTCGCAGAAATTGCTTTGAGTTTTTCCTGCAGGTCCCTCTCTGCGATTCGTTCTTCTTTGAGCATCGTGCTGATCATACGTTGACCAAGTCTGCACAGTGAAGGGTCTTTACCGAGGCCTTTTGCTACTTTACTTGTGTCTTTAGATGCCATTCCAGTAAATGAACGATTACTGAATTCCTTTCTTTTCGACGTTCCTAGTTCGTTCCTAGTTCCGACGTTCCTATGCAGAGAATAAAGTACTGACAGCGACAAAGACCCCAAAAGTCTTGGTCCACGAGTTTAACTTCAAGATATTCTACATATTTGTACTTTGAGCGATATTGTACTCAAACATTTGAAGAATCACAAATTATGATACGGGAAACATCTACCGGTAACTTATGAACCAAGTCTAGCGGATTGTGACCCAGAATCTTTCTTGAACTCCATAAACAGCGAAGAGTAAAAGTTGATAGCAGCACAGACTGTGACTTTCCCTTGATAAACCTTATTATGTTAACCAATTAGATTAGACTGAATGCTTACGAACTATCGGACTCCTCTTTCCCAGTTATTAAAACGTCAACAAAAGTTACATGTCGTTTTGAAAAGTACAAACAAAGCGATAGAAAGTTTGTAGCAGGCAAGACAGAAGCGGGTAGCGTCAAAGAGAATTGATAATCCAAGTTAGATATCTAGACGAACCTTTTTCAAGGTCATTACCATGCATAGAGCTTTGACTGTCGTTATTAGGAGATGGTGTTGACTTAATCCGAGTCTTCTGTTCACGAGTTTACTTTTATGTTGTGTTGATGAATAATTATTCAAAAAAACTTTTTATTTCTCACTTTGATAGCACTTGGTAGTTATTATAGACGAGCTGTGAGACAACCTGGTTGACATTTGAATGTGTTTTTGAGCGGAGAAGAAAAGCTTTTGACAGACTGCAGGAGCTTGCAGTGATGGTTCTGTAGCCTTTACCGTGTCCTCGTAACAGTGCTATGACTTAATCGTCTGTTGAAGGTAAACAGTTCGTCATACGAAGGTAAACAAAGGCGATTGTCGGCTTTTTGGATTTGCAGTTTGGTAAGAATGAAATCTCGAGAGGATATCGAGAATTTGTTGATGGATTTGTTTGAGGTAATTATTTTTGGATGAAACAGCACGTTTGGCGATGTGCCGTGGGATATAGGTGGTAGAGATAAAACCGAAAAAACTAAGAAGAAGAAGAAGAAGGAGGAGGAGAAGAAGAAGAAGAAGAAGAAGAAGAAGAAGAAGAAGAAG